>MJUU01048612.1:63386-73948 GCA_002080025.1 Modiolus philippinarum | reverse complement strand
GAGGGATAGATCTTGGTATGCTGAACATTTTTGCAATTTCAAGTTGGCTTCTATCTGTTATAGTTTTCATAATAAAAAATTAAAAATATTAAAATTTTGAAAATTTTACGGAAAAGGGGCAATAACTCCAACATGGGTCATCGGATTTTCTTCAAAATTGCACGGCGGGTAGATCTTGTCATTCTGATCATTTTTACCCTTGTCAGATTTTTGATATCTGCTACGGTTTTTGAGTTATTTGCCAAAAACAGCAATCTACCCCTACGTTCTATTTTTAGTAACAGCGGCCATGTTGTTTGGTCCTCGGACTAACCGAACACATTTTTTAAACTACATACCCTGGTGATGATCCAGGCCAAGTTTGGTTTCATTTGGCCCAGTAGTTTCAGAGGAGAAGATTTTTGAAGAAAAGTTTACGACGGACGGACGGACGGACGACGGACGGACGACGGACGACGGACGACGGACGCCAAGTGATGGCAAAAGCTCACCCTGGCTTTAGCCAGGTGAGCTAAAAAGTCAGCAAGCACAGACATCGATCCAGTAGTAATAAATTAACTCTCTGTAAATGATTCTAAGGGCAATTAATGCCTCTTCGGTACAAATCAAATCAAACCATTTTGAAGACCAAGTCAAAATATACAGTTCTATCCATTATTACTTTTTCTCGCACAACGTAAAACTCAGGATTATTTTCCGCGGATCGAATTTTGCATTTATCGCATATATTACTAGGACCCCATCTGAGACGACCACTTGAAAAGGTAGGATCTAATAATTTCATATCAATCATTTCAATCCAATACTGAAGGAAAGCAGCAATCTGCATTTAAACAGAACCCGCAACATTTTTGTGGGGCAATTGGGTTAATGAATACCCTCAAGACTTAAGTATCCCAGCAGAAACATCGGCACAGTTGTAATAATGTTATGTTAGCTTTTTACTGCTGAGCCAAATATATCAATGTCATGAATATTCTTCGATCGGGACACTGGTCCGGTCTACTTACCATCTCGGGATGATATGACCAACTCGGCTAAATTCGAGCTGTGTACCCAAATATTACTGACATGTCAAAACATCATGAAGAGGTCGTGAGTTTTTGTTGTCGAATACGATCGCTCAGACGTGAATTGTGGTCTCTTGAGACAAGTATAAATATTTATAAAATCGTCAAAGAGATTCATCATTATGTAGGTTTACTGTTAGAGTCGTGTAGCCCAATCACCCACCAATCTGTTCATAAATAATTCTAAATTTTAGAATTATTCTGAATTTACAACTTTTCAGATAAACAAGAAAGAAACCACGGTCACGGCGATTCCGACGAAAACATCAGTCAGTTAAATGTAGTGTTCAATCTATCAAGGACAAATTTTAGTACGTAGCCGAAATTTCAGTGCTGTCCAACCGTGTAAAATTTTGCCCAAATCCTTTAAAACACAAATGGGCATGAACTTGAAGAATACCTCAATCAATTTTCTAGAAAACTATGAGTCAAAAAGTATTTTGATTCCAGGAAAGAAGAAAACAAAGAATCATCCGTTAATGACTATGATAGTGATGAAGCCGTCGAGATCCTTAAATACCTTGAAAAGAGTAGTTTGATTCCGAAACCAAGTAACGGAACAGACTGTAATATATTTATTTAACAATCTGTACATATATTGTACCTAAATCTGACAATAAACAAAACGGTTTTGTCAAAAACGATCGGGTTTTGACAGGAACGATCGGGTTTTGTCGGGAACGATCGGGTGTGGAAAATTTCAAAGGAAGAAACGATACAATTCTATATCAGCAGACAAGGGTAGTGCAATAGTAATCTTGAAGAAGACAGATTATATACAGCAAGCCGAACGACAAGATTCGGATAATAGATTTTATGTATAACAACTAGATTCTGGTCCCATTTTATGATTTTGTCGAAAAAGAAAAGTAAAAGACTAGAGGCTTTGCACGAAAACCGTCACATTGACCCTTCAACTTTGAAGTATCTTATTCTTGAAGAAAAAAAACCTGGTCGCTTCAGTCTAAACTTCAAAAAGAAAACAACCCGGGCAGACCTTTTGATTCAGCTAAAAGTCACCCGACAGAAAAAAAAAAATATCAGAGTTCGTCGATTTTCATCCTTGACCGTTTATGGAAGATCTCACTTCATATATTATAGATACCACTGACTAAAATGGAAGAGCTAAATCTTGCAGATAATACCATACTTGTCTCCGTGGATGTAACTCCACTAACTGAATGTCTAATGGAAATGCTAACATTGGTACTTAATCATATTAAAATAAACTTTCATTGAGATCACTACGTGCATGTCAATGGTACAGCTATGGAAACCAAGATAGATCCATCTTAAGCTAACATTTTTATGGAAAGTATTGAAGGCTGCTTTTGACCTCACCTAAAAAAACCTTCCAATTTACTGATCATGCTGGACACATACTGAATAAAATCTATACGATTTTTAAACATTCCTGACTGTCAGTAAACATTTAAAAAAAACTAGAAAAAGGTGATCTGCTGATCACAAAAGATACCCCCACCCATAGACAATCCTAGTAGTTGCAGCAATAATCCCGAAAATATAAAAAAATTCCTTCAAAACAAACCCAAGTTATCACCCGGAAAACATAAAATTAACAGATTTTGCCTAAATCAAGGGCAATAACTCTGGAACGCAAAAGCCGATCACAGTCAAAATCGAACTTTACCCGTATTTTATGAATAGAAAAATAATCCCAAAATATTAAAACTTTCCTTTTAAGCAAACTCAAGTTAACATCTGGAAACCATAAAATTTACAGATTTCGCCTAAATCAAGGGCAATAACTCTGGAACGCAAAATCCGATCATGGTCAAAATCAAACATTTAATATCAAACATTTAATACATATATCTTTATCTTTATCTGTCTCTCTCTCTCTCTCTCTCTCTCTCTCTCTCTCTCTATATATATATATATATATATATATTTATATCCTCATGGACAGACAATAACAATTATTGTTTACTTCAGGTAAGGACAAAATGCTGCGAAGATCGACCAAGAAGAGGAAGTCGACTGCAGTACTTGCAGCTCACCAAGCATCAAAACGAGCAGTAGTATCGTTACCAGTACCAGTTACAGTCTACATGTAACTTTTGTAACTTTACATACAGTGTACCGTCAGTCACAACTTCAGCAACGTATACCAGTTCATTTACATACCCTGTTGCCACCGTAACTACGCCCACAACGTATACCAGTGCAGTTACTTACCCTGTTGCCACAATAACAACGCCCACAACGTATACCAGTGCAGTTACTTACCCCTTTGTCAACACAATGCCTAGATCTACAGCTGTTACCCAGACACATGGAATTTTTAGCGGTTATTCACACCTGTATAATAACTCAGCATTTGGACATGAGCAGGGCATGCCACATGTCGTACCATCAGCCACAGATAGCACAGGTATGACTATTTATCAAGAAATTGGTGTTGATGATGACATAACCCTAAATGTGCCCTTAACTATTAAGGAAAAAGTACATAGATTTGGCTTTACTTTTGTCACATTCGCACAATGATGCAAACACAGGTCAGAAATTTGATATAGTTCAAGGTGAACTAGTGATAAAAGCTAGACGACCACATAAAATTCATAAATTCAATAGACCACTGGACTTCAGATTTTATTATCTTCATATACATATACTGTAAGGCACACCCATCACGTTTTGCAGAGTTGTTAAAGTATATGCATATGGTTAGATTATGTGCAAAACGTATGAATGGGGGATTGGATGGAAAAATTACGATGATCAATTCAGGTTACGCAAGGCTCACAATCCTACATCTGCATGGTCCAAGGTTGATTATGAGCTGTGAATTTTATATATGAATTCCATAGCTGCATCAGGGACTATGCATTACGGGTCCCAGACTGCTAATTATAATCAAACTAATGCTAGTAAATGTTATGCCTTCAATTTTGAAGGAAAGTGCATTAAGCAATTTTGCCCTTACAGGTCCTTTGCAAACATTGTAGTGCTACCCATCCAACCATTAATTGTCAGTGGAAACCGTCAACCGTGTCTAATAGCAAAAACTCAAGGGCCATAAATGAAAATGCGTTTCCAAAACAGAACATGAGGTTGCACGCGTTGTCGTACTAGGTATACCCTCACTCGTTGAAATATAACATCCAAGCAATAGCTGAGAAAAGTGTGACAAAAATTTTCATTATGTTCAATAAAGGGGAAAATGGCTAAGTCCCACATAACAGGAAGTTGATATCATAAGGTGACCAAAATGTGAGACGACGCATTCCCCCTATATATGAAGTCAAATACCAAATTCGAAATAAATCGGCCCAGCAGTAGCTGAGAAAAGTGCGACGAAAATTTTCACTATGTTTAATAAAGGGAAATATGGTAAAGTCCCGCCAAACAGGAAGTTGATATCATAAGGTGACCAAAATGGGAGACAAGACGACGCATTCCCCCTATATAAAGTCAAATACCAAATTCGAAATAAATCGGCCCAGCAATAGGTGAGAAAAGTGCGACGAAAATTTTCACTATGTTCAATAAGGGAAAAATAT
Organism: Modiolus philippinarum; assembly: GCA_002080025.1. Taxonomy (NCBI): domain Eukaryota; kingdom Metazoa; phylum Mollusca; class Bivalvia; order Mytilida; family Modiolidae; genus Modiolus; species Modiolus philippinarum. The sequence continues at coordinate 69,351 of MJUU01048612.1, read as the reverse complement.
GGTTAAGTCCCGCCAAACAGGAAGTTGATATCATAAGGCGACCAAAGTTGGAGACGATGCATTCCCCTATATATAAATTCAAAACCAAATTTGAAATAAATCGGCCCAGCAGTAGCTGAGAAAAGTGCGACAAAAATTTTCACTATGTTCAATAAAGGGAAAAATGGGAAAGTTCTGCCAAACAGAAAGTTGATAACATAAGGCGGCAAAAATGTGAGACGACGCATTCCCCCTAAATATATACTAGTAGTCAATTTCAAAATTTGAAATAAATCGGCCAAGCAGTTGCTGAGAAAAGTGCTGCGAAAATATTCACTATGTTCAATAAATGGAAAATGGCAAAGTCCCGCCAAACATGAAGTTGATATCATAAGGCGACCAAAATTGGAGATGATGCATTCCCACTATATATAAAGTCAAATACCAAATTTGAAATAAATCGGCCCTGCAGTTGCTGAGAAAGGTGCGACGAAAATTTTCACTATATTCAATAAAGGGAAAATGGCAAAGTCCCGCGAAACAGGAGGTTGATATCATAAGGTGACCAAAAAGGGAGACAAGACGACGCATTCCCCCTATATATAAAGTCAAATACCAAATTCGAAATAAATCGGCCCAGAAGTAGCTGAGAAAAGTGCGACGAAAATTTTCACTATGTTCAATAAGGGAGAAAAATGGCTAAGTCCCACCAAACAGGAAGTTGATATCATAAGGCGACCAAAGTTGGAGACGATGCATTCCCCCTATATATAAAGTCAAATACCAAATTTGAAATAAATCGGCCCAGCAGTAGCTGAGAAAAGTGCGACAAAAATTTTCACTATGTTAAATAAAGGGAAAAATGAGAAAGTCCTGCCAAACAGGAAGTTGATATCATAAGGCGGCAAAAATGTGAGACGACGCATCCCCCTAAATATATAGTCAAATTCAAAATTTGAAATAAATCGGCCTAGCAGTTGCTGAGAAAAGTGCTACGAAAATATTCACTATGTTCAATAAAGGGAAAATGGCAAAGTCCCGCCAAACAGGAAGTTGATATCATAAGGCGACCAAAATGGGAGACGATGCATTCCCACTATATATAAATTCAAATACCAAATTTGAAATAAATCGGCCCTGCAGCTGCTGAGAAAAGTGCGACGAAAATTTTCACTATATTCAATAAAGGGAAAATGGCAAAGTCCCGCCAAACAGGAAGTTGATATCATAAGGCGACCAAAATGGGAGACGATGCATTCCCACTATATATAAAGTCAAATACCAAATTTGAAAAAAATCGGCCCTGCAGTTGCTGAGAAAAGTGCGACGAAAATTTTCACTATATTCAAAAAAGGGAAAATGGCAAAGTCCCGCCAAACAGGAAGTTGATATCATAAGGCGACCAAAATGGGAGAGGACGCATTTCCCACATACATAAAGTCAAATACCAAATTTGAAATAAATCGGCCCAGCAGTAGCTGAGAATAGGACGGACGGATGTACGGACGGAAGGACGGACGGGCGGACAAGGGGCGGACAAGGGTATTCCAATATACCACCCACTCACGAGTGGGGGAATAATTTCCCAGGTGGGCGTCAGTTGTCCTAGAATCAGTTTCGGCAACGCAACAAACAATCAAATCGACCAAGAGCTGCAGGCCAAACTTTGGGACAGGGGTTTTACTCCAATTAATATTACTGCCTTATCAAATTACTTTAAAAATTACCCAAATATCCCTGTGGCTTTGGAACTAAAAGAGGGATTTTCAAAGGGATTTCTTTTGCAATACTCAGGACCGAGATCTTCAGTTTTATCAAAAAATTTAATTTCAGCTGTGCAGCTAAAGGATGAAACTTTAACTTTTTTTAATTAAGAGATTGAGAAGGGTAGAATGTTGGGCCCATTTCTGTCAAAGCCTATTTCCTCACTTCATGTGTCTCCAATGGGTCTATTTCCGAAGCAGGATGGTGGTTAGAGACTTGTAACGCACTTATCTTACCCCCTAATAACAGTATTGATCCCGATCTTTGTAGTGTAAACTACACATCTTTAGATAAAGTTTTGAACATGGTTTACAAACTGGGAAAAATCGACATAAGTTCGGCCTTTCGGTTATTGCCTGTCAATCCTGCTGACTTTGAATTGTTGGGAATATATTTTGATGGAAAGTATTACATCGATAAATGCTTACAAATGGGTTATTCGTTGTCATGTGCTCGTTTCGAGAAATTTTCGACATTTTTACATTGGCTAGTTGAATTCAAAACGGGATTAGACAGCCTCGATCACTATCTGGATGATTTCATATTTGGTGGTTCTGCAAATTCAAATGATTGCTCCGTTTTGATGAATTGTTTTTTTCAGTTTGAGTGACGAATTGGGCATTCCAATGTCTGATAATAAGACAGAAAGCCCCACAACTGTCTTGCAATTTCTTGGATTTATTATTGATACAGACCAAATGATGGTTAAAATACCTTTGGATAAGCTTACCAAGTTGAAGAAATTATTAATCCCTCTTTTATCAAAAAAGAAGATAATTTTGAAAGAGTTGGAATCAGTTACAGGGCTTATGGCATTTTGCTCTAAAGCAATCCCATCTGCTCGGGCCTTTACTCGGAGGTTTTATGACCTTATAGCAACTGTCAAATCTGGAAAACCTTTTCATTTTGTTAGAATTACGAACGAAGTTAAAGAGGACATCATAGTATGGCTCGAGTTTTTGCAGGATTTTAATGGTGAGCGTTACATTCCTGAAGAATTTTGGTATACTAGTCAAACTTCGGAATTGTTTACATACAGTTCAGAAAATCTTGAATTGGGGTGCGGTGCTTATTTCAAGGGTCACTGGGCTCAGTATAAATGGCCCGTTGATTGGAAGGATTCTCCGTTTATGAAAAATTTATCCCTTTTGGAATTAATCCCAATTATTTTGGCTTTGTTTATTTGGTCAACTAATCTTGCAAATAAAAAACTTGCTCTTCATATTGACAATAAGGCATTAGTTTCAATTGTAAATAAACGAACATCCAAAGATAAAATTATAATGAACATTTTTATTGACAATGAAAAGTAATATTCAGTTCAAAGCTCCTCACATTGAAGGTGCACAGAATAAAATAGCTGATAGTCTTAGTCGTTTTCCGATGGAACGGTTCCGGATGTTGGCCCCGCAAGTGGACAGATATCCAGCAGTTATTCCGGAAGAATTTTTCAAGATCATTTCAAACCTGCAGTTGATTATTTAGTCAATAAATCTGTTGCTGAAAGTACAGTGCAATTGTATAAAAGAAGTGTCATTACATTTCATGATTTTAGGTTACAGTTTGGATTAGGTAATGTGTGGCCTATACCAGTCTTGGATATTGTTTGTTTTGTCGCACACTTGTTCCAAAAAAGTCTGTCATATTCGTAAGTTAATTGTTACATATCCGGTATTAGTTTCTTTAACAAAATCAATAATTTACAGGACAATACACAAAAATTCGTTGTAAGGAAATTGTTAGAGGGTATCAAGCGTTCTAATGGGCGGTCACGTGACGGAAGATTATAACTTATCATGCATTGAACCAACTAATATGATTATTTAGATAGTGTCGAAAATGGTTGAACGGCAAGCGACTTTCAGGTCGCGCCGTTCAACCATTTTCGACACTATCTAAATAATTATATTAGTTGGTTCAATGCATGATAACATTTTTGTGCGGTTATGCAAACCTGTTTGTGTTTAACTAAGAAAACGATAATTACAAAATGACCTACATTTAACTACACGATTATACACATAAACGCTATGTCGACTGACCGCGTACTCTTGACAATACACAGCCGAATGATGTATTGATTTTTCATGTTGTATAAACATGATAAAGTTTACATGGCGTTTTCGTAATACATGGAGCGAAAACCTTTGAAAATGAATGCAAATAAAATATTTCATATAATGTACATTTTATTCCAAGTATAGATGTATTTCACATTTTAATCTTTTTAATGTAAATATCAGACTGAAATTAGTTTTACATTACGTGGAAGTAAACTATGTTAAATTACGATATGTTTATTTATCCATGCTTACTGCATGTTTGTGAATTTGTCCTTATGTACAATTCTCATATGTACGCTTTTGAATGACTTTGGTCTACATGTACATCATCATGATTATTGATTGTCTTGTGTAGGGTGGACATGGTTATTTAGCAGGTGGTTAATCATCCAATAGAATCCAAGTTTACATCCGCATAACCGCACAATATCAACTACAAGGGACCTGTGAAGAAAATTATATTTTCATTACCAGTTGTACGGGGCCAAGCTTTTTGCAGCAACATTTTCCTTATGTTTTTATGCATTTTTAAGGATAGGTAAGGTCGCAGTTAGTAATGCAAATACTAGCAATGTCATCGCATTTATTTTCAAAATGTACGGTTATTTCATGATTACTTTGAGTTGTTTTTAGCCTCATCAAAAACCGATCAAGCTGGCAATGGGACCACGATTAAAATACCGATTCAGAATGACATGTCTTTATGTACTTATTTAAGGGAAAGGTCTTCGAGAGCCGGTCCTTTATTCTGTCATTTCAAGGAGAACCCATGTCTAGATATCAAGTATCTTCGGTTTTATCCAAATCGCTGTCCTTTTTTGGCGTAGACCCGTCTAGTTACTTTCAGGATTGGGGCCGCTACCTCTTATTCTCTTGATGGTATACCCGATGAACAAATAATGAACTTTGGCCGTTGGAAATCTAATGCATATAAACGATACATAAGTCATCGCATTTATTTTCAAAATGTACGGTTATTTCATGATTACTTTGAGTTGTTTTTAGCCTCATCAAAAACCGATCAAGCTGGCAATGGGACCACGATTAAAATACCGATTCAGAATGACATGTCTTTATTTACTTATTTAAGGGAAAGGTCTTCGAGAGCCGGTCCTTTATTCTGTCATTTCAATGGAGAACCCATGTCTAGATATCAAGTATCTTCGGTTTTATACAAATCGCTGTCCTTTTTTGGCGTAGACCCGTCTAGTTACTTTCAGGATTGGGGCCGCTACCTCTTATTCTCTTGATGGTATACCCGATGAACAAATAATGAACTTTGGCCGTTGGAAATCTAATGCATATAAACGATACATAAGAATAAATAAAATTACATAGAATAATTTGTGTGTGTTAACTGCTACAGCGATATATTTTTGTGAATTTTTCTATGCATTGTCCTAGTTAATGACTGTCAAAGGTTTTTAGGTGAAATGAAAAATGTATGGATTGTTGGATCCTCTTTAGTAAAGAACGCTTTTGTTTCGGCTAAATCTTCTCCTGGAGGTGTAAATATGGGACTTTCCAGAATGGGGGTATCAGTTTGGTGGCAAGGTCTAAGAGGCATCTCGGTCCATAGTTTGAGACGTCAAATTAAAACCATGATGAAATTTGAAGATGACCCTCATTTACTGATATTGCATATTGCAGGTAACGATATTGGTTCGTCTAAAGTAGGACACTTGCGTATTTTTGTAAAAAATATGTTGCAATGGATTCAGCGTTTACTGCCAAATACCATTCTAATATGGCCGCAAATATTACCTCGTTTGTCTTGGAGGTATTCAAACAATTCTGTGGCAATGGAGAAATGTAGATACCGTATCAATAATTTTGCTGCATCACTTGTGTTTAAAAATGGTGGATGTTACATCAGGCATCCAGGAATAAAGGCTAACAGAATATTTTTGTCTGATGACGGCGTACATTTGAATGATTTTGGGAACGATATATTTTTGAATGATATTCAAAGCGCTATTGTACACTTTCTAAAGTTTTACGAGTACAATAGAACCTTCCCTATGTAACTTTACATTCACATAGCAATTACAGCTTTACAACAATTTATGTGCTGTATACATTCAATGATTCATGGACTTTGATTTGACTGATTCCTTATAGTTATAATTTGTTCCTTTTTTTTGGGGGGGGGGGGGGGG
>MJUU01048612.1:20277-47200 GCA_002080025.1 Modiolus philippinarum | reverse complement strand
ATCTGGCTTATAAAACTTTTGGTGCTGTATATAGGAGATCACAATGGGGGTCCTTTCCCAAAATCTCCACTTTCCCGTTTTACGAGAGAGTGGGGGGGTTATTAAAATCTCTTAAAAAAAAAACCCGTTTCCCGACTCAAGGTGATTTTTTTTTCAGTGGTTCCCGCGTGACGTAAGCAGTATTTAGTATATTATCGCTTCCAATCATGGACGATCCTCTTCAAGTTTTCAACGCTTCACTCTCACTTAAGTGGAAAGGCTTTCTAATTTCATCGTCTTAAAAGTGACATTTTGTTGCATCATATTAAAAATTGTCTTTGAAATACATAATAATATATATGATGTCCATATAAAGTCCCGTTCGTGGACGAATCTGCTGGTGGATGAAAAGCTGTCACAGAAACACTCGCGCCATCTGTTGTCATAATTCAATCATACGCGTTTTTTCCGCCACGTTTATTTTAAGCACATAAAAACAAAAATTGCATGAAAATACAAAGACAAAAGTTAAATATAAACGAAAGAATGTTGCACAATGAATACTTACTTTGAACACTTCTCTTTCAAATTATGAAACATGAATTTTTTTTCGAAATTAACATGGTAGATATAATGTCGTGAAAGAAGAATTTAGAACTTGATGAACAAAGCATAGAAATGGGAACATTTAAAGAAAGAACATAAAATATAACAAATTGAGTTTTAGAAACAATAATATAAAATATAAAAACTGCAGAAGTACGGATGAAATAGGAACATTTAAAGAAAGAATATAAAATATGATAAATTGATATTATAGAATCTACAATATAGAATATAGAAAATACAGAACCATGGATAAGGAAAGTGAAAACAATAAAAAGAGAAGATAAAATTTACAGCATAGAATTTCTCTGGTGGCGGAAATACCCCTCCATATAAATGATGCGCCATAAAATTAGGTGGATCATCTTCAAAGAAGGTTGCAATACTATTTCCATAGGGGGGTTCCCCAGTTTGACAAAATTCTAAAAAATATCTTTTCATTCTAATTATTCCAGGAGATAAGCAGGTGTCTAGAAAAAAGAAGGGAAACGGGGAATGTGTCAAAGAGACAAAGTTTACACTACTTAAGGATTACCTCTAGTAATGCAAGCCAATATTTGGAATATAAAACAAGACGTGTGTCAATTTTCTATAAAAGTGCAATTTTGAAATAGCTGAGCATTATTTGGTACAAAGTTGAAATACATCATCTTATACAAACCATTTCAGATAAACAGAACTGATTATTAGGGCTAACGAGACCTTATTAGACATAGTATTTTCATTGATTTTCACGAATTTTTTTTAAATTTATAACAGAGAAAAATTCAAACAAACAAAAAAAAAACATTTAGGCTGACACAAAATTGTTAACGTAGCCTTATATACATAAAGAATCACAATGAAAAAAGTTCACGCCAATTGCATGCGAATTGTGGTGAGCAGAAAAAAATTATCTTAAATGGTGAAAACTTTAAGAAATGATGAAACTGACTATAGATATGACGTCACGAGATGTAGAACTTTTTAACTGTGTTGAATTATATTTTATACCAAAATCTGATGTTTCCGTGCAAGCAAAGTATCTTTCGTCCTCCAAAACAAGAAATTTCAGTTTTTTCTATAGGTTACAAGAGCGCAATTATTTGCAATGCTATTTCCATAGGGGGGTTCTCAAGTTTGACAAAATTCTGAAAATAGTTGCACCGAAATTTCAGCCCATCGGTTCCTAAATATGACTAGTCTATATAAAGATCTTCCAAATTTATGAATAAAAAATAGGGTTCATGCGTCTCATCTTTGAGTAAATCGGGGCTGAGAAAAGGTCCGATATTTTTTGGCGAAATATTTTCATTCACACCCTCGGCCAAAAAATGTCCAAGATTTTAGTCACAGATATAATAAGGAAATAAATCTTACATAATTTCAATCCACTTTTGTCCGGGTAATTTTAATTATTATATTATCTACCAATCGTAAGCACTGTTGCTATTAATGCTGAATTTTATCTTGGGGTAAAAAACTGGATGCATTCCGAATATCATGAATTTCGCACTTGGAAACTGGATGCATTCCGAATATCATGAATTTCGCACTTGGAACCAGTAGTATTACTTATTTCATGATTAAAAGACTTCCACAGTTTGTCATCATTTCAGTTTCAAGTTAGCAAGTCAGAAATCAAAGATAGGATGACTATATTTCCACGAAAACGTATACACAGAAAGGTTAATCTTATTTTGAAATCTCGAAATTGCACAACCATAACTACTAGGCCAATTTCTGGATAAATAAGTTATTGTTCGGTGTTGCGGAAAAAGCCTAAAAGCTAAAATATCACTTTCATTCAAGTTAAAGTCATATTTCCCAGCACATGTACGACAATTATTTTATAGTTCATTAACATAACCCTGTAATGACGATTGCTGCTGTGCTATGTCCCAAAACTTTGACGAATCAAAATCGCGATGCGATATGATCTAGAACTAATGATGACAAATAATGAATTCCGACCAGTGGTCTCTAAGGAGTTGTGTCTACAGAAGTGTGAAAAACGGCTGGACGGACGGACGGACACAGACCATTACTAGGTCCCATTGTCGCGGTGCGGTGGGGTACAAAAATAAATACTCTGAGCACTGAGTTCACAAAATGATATCATCCGCTTACATATGGGTATAAAAGAAATAAAAGGGACATCAGGAAACACCTACAATGGCCGAAATTATAATCATATGCTACAATCTGCTAGGGAACTATACAGGAAAAACACAAATAAGACAAAAGACAAACGAAAACAACGATAGGAACTCGGGACAGCCAGACTTGGTAAAGGCACTAGCAAAGCCAGCGGTAGGGTTTAACCGATTTCTGGGTACCCAAACCTCCCTTTTATCTGTCCCGTTTCCCAATAGTACAATAGACATACGAATAAAACTCAATATAGGTAAACTACTAAATCAATGACCACAATCTTGAAAGGAGAGAATAAGACAATACGTAATTTTGAAAGATGGGCCAAGGGGTGCTCGCCGCTAATCTGCCGGCAATCTAAAAGAGCTTAGTCTGCTGGTAAAAAACTGGCATTTTTTACCTTTTAACAACACTACCGTAAAACGAGGATTAGAAACGTCTTTAGTAATAAGCTGTTGGAAAGTAACGCCATATTAAGATATTAAATATTCATATCTGTTATAAAACTTCTATAAAGTATTCAACAACTTATGAAATATGTAACCCTGTTGTAAATATTTTGCTGTGATAGTAAGATTACGTTCATTAAAATCGTCAAGAGTAGAACAAACACGTGCGAATCGTACTAGTTGAAAAATGTACACCCCGTATGATGGAGCTTGAGGAATGTCGCTGTCAAGAAAAGAGAAATTAGTTATAGTGAAATCAAAATCATCCCTTTTATCATATAATTTATTTTTTATTTTAAAAGTGCCAATAATGAAAGCTAGATTCAGAAAAGGGCAGTATTTGGAATCATCGTTAGCTTTATTTAATTACCATTCTTGTGGGTAAAAAATGTCTACATAATCTAAAATCTTGGGATTGTCAACAGCAAGGATATCGTCAATATACATGATGTTATCATTGAAAATAGAAATAAGATTATCACCGTTTTGTATGGTTCCGTTTTGAAGTTTTTTCATGAAGTCTCGTTCGTAACAGAATAGAAAAAGATGAGAGGTGCACAATTTGTACCCATGGGAATACCTATAACGTGCTGATAAAGTCTACGTGTTGTTAGGGAATACAATAATCTGTACAATCATGTCTTGCTCGGGGAAACTGCAGGGTAAAATTTCTAATATGAGTAGTAGAATGACACTTTGTCAATGAGATTCTTTGAAGTTTCTATTAAATTTCAGTCGGAGGTTTAGGAGAAGTTGCATTCACAAAGTATGTACCCATTCATAGATTATATTTATAGAGTTTAATGGCTAAGTCAAGGGTTAAGGAGGAGTTGCTTTCACAAAACGGGTTCTCTCTCATAGAGTATTTCAAAGTCAAGGTCTTGGAAAATCGGTCCATTGAAAATTCAAATGATAAGTGCACAAAGGTGATATATAAGTGAGGTTCTGTAAAAGTTTCATTGAATTTGAGTAATGGGTTTAGGAGTTATGTACACTAGATGTTGAGGGACGGAAAAACAGACGGACACGACGATTACTACAAACCGACCCGCTAGCGTGGGTATAGTGACTTCATACAATCCCTTGTCAGGTTAACTGAATTATCTGCCCCTAGATTAAGCACGGTTAAAATATGCTTGCAATGTGCAGATAAGTTTGGTCTTACCTCATATACAGTTTCATTGACATTCATTGCTTGCATGGTTACTTGAAAAATACACCGACAGAGACATGATGATTTAAACGATACCAAAAGCTTTTGAATAATTTGCCCTTGAAATGCCAAAATTAGTAGGGTTCCTATAGGTACATTTAGTTATTGTGTCTATCAATCATGTGAGTTTTCATTGATATTCATTGAACTTTTATAGTGAATTAGACTTACAAGTTATCTGGATATAGAGACAGATAATTATAGGTTTCATTATGAGTGAGGCTTGTATATCGCTTGTTATCAAATCGGGCTATTTAATTACACAATAATAATTAACGAGCTTCAGCGAGTTAATTATTATTTGTAATTAAATAGCGAGATTTGATAACAAGCGATATACAAGCATCACGAGTTGTGAAACCTATTTCTCTTATGATAAACCATTCTGTCGTGTTCTCCCAATTATGTTAAGTTGGGAGAATTTAGTTGTGTTTGTGAATACATTGAAGATTGATTATGTACTTTAATTTATCCTTATAATGAATGTAAAGTCTAACAATAAAATTTCCCCGTATATGAAGTAGAAAATATAAACAACGATAAGTGTTGCAGATGTAGGAACTATGTTGCATTATACGCACATGCACACAACAATCAATAGCAATGACAGGTATATGATTTCTCGCTGGTGACAAACCTGGGTGAAAGCTCGGTTGAATTGTAATACAGTTTTAAACATCTATACAGTAATAAAATTAATTTCTGCTTGTCAGTTGAGTGAAAATGTTATGAATGATTTGTAATTAAATGTAGATGAAAATTTCTCTGTCTCTGTGGTAAATGATTCTGATGTCAATTTCCACGCGTTAATGATCCCAATACACAATACATCATTACAGAACACAGGAAGGAAATTGAACTTATTTTTAGCATTTCAAGTGGCCAAAATATATTCAACTGTTTTGGGAGAATGAATTAACATGTGTGTACACACGAAGCTCTTTTTTTCATTTCTTCTTCTTGCCAATGGAATAAAAAATAATGAAGACGACATAATGCAATGAGCACGGAATTCAAAAAAGAATCGCCATGACGTTGGTTTGACCTGATGTGTGACCTCTAGAACAACTAATGAAAATACGGCTGAAAAGTTAGCTAATCGTATGAAAGGCCAATGAAATGATAGCATAAAAGTTATCACTAACTGATACGAAAAATTATCTTATCGTGTAAGAAATAGATATTGCTGCCACATCATAAGAGAATCAGAAATACAAAGAGATTGAGACCTAGATTAAAAAACCCTAAATATCCTTAAAAGAAGTTTTAGGGAGGGTATAATTATTTACCGAGTGGCTTTGCAAGCGCTGCATGATACGACCAAAACATGTTGACAACAACAGACTTAATATATATCCTTTGGGTTCTTATACCATGTGTTTGACAACGTGATATGTTGGACACAATAATGTTTTTCACCAAGTAATACATTCAAGTAGTATCTTACAATTTTAAGATATAGAAACAAAATCAGCCAACAATGCTAAAGATCTCATTGAGAGGAATCCTATGAACAAATCTTATCAACATAAATTAAGTTCATCTTACCTTAAGATAGAGTTTATGGCTCCTTGTATCTCAAAAATTGTAAAAAATATAAATATTGGCTGTAAAAATTCTGAAAGCTTACATCGAAAATATCAAATGAAAAAAAATCCTATTTAAATTGAACAATAAAGGGCTACGTCGAGCGCAGCATGATACGACCGCAGCATGTCGACCAATGAAATTTCAACAAAAGTAGTTTAAAGTGAATTTGGACACAGTAAAGAGCTTGACAAAATAATTAGATGGACACAAAAAGGAGCTTGACACAGTTATTAGCTGGACACAAACTAGGGAAAAAATCAACCCTTTCTATCACTTATTGATAAAAAACCACGAGAGCTATGCAAAATATGTTATTATGAACTAAAAGCTTACATCAAGAGAAACCAAAAGAAAAAATTCCATCGAAATCCGATGAAAATTAAAGATTTGATATATTTAGAAAAATTGCAATTTTGGCCCCTTTGACCCCTTGTAGCTCGGAAACGGTAAGAGTTACACCAAATCCTTTGGCATACTACTGAAAGCTTAGATCAAGAGGAATTCAGAGAAAAAAATCTCATCAAAATCTGATGAAAAATAAAGATTTGACATATTTTTTAAAAAATGCAATTTTGCCCCTTTGACCCTTTGTAGCTCGGAAACGGTAAGAGCTACACCAAATCGTTTGGGTATACTACTGAAAGCTTAGATGAAGAGGAATAAAAAAAATCCCATCGAAATCCGATGAAAAATAAAGATTTGACATATTTAGAAAAATTGCAGTCTTGGCCCCTTTGACCTCTTGTAGCTCGGAAACGGCAAGAGCTACACAAAATCCGTTGCATACTACTGAAAGCTTAGATCAAGAGAAATCTAAGGGAAAAAAATCCCATCGAAATCCGATGAAACATAAAGATTTTAAATACTCTACAAATTCACAATTTTGGTCCCGTTCGGCCCTTCATAGCTCGGAAAGGAAACAAGTTACCAAAAATCTAATAGCTGAGCGCCGTATTAATTTTTCTTAAGGAATCCACTGAAAAAAAATGCATCAAATCTGACTTGAAATAATTTTTTTTTGAGATTCGCCCCTGTTGGGCCAATTTATCTCGTGAGCGGTAAATGCTACGTGAAGTCCGTTGACATACACCAGATTGGAAATTTCCTCAGAAGCACACTAAAACAAACCCCATCAAAATCCAAGAAATAATAAAGATTCAACAGTCAAATATGTGAAAACACCCAATTTCATCCCTTTTTGGTCCCTTTTTCTAAAACGGGCGGGGCCATCAACTGAAAATTAAAACCTCTGTTTACGCGTGAGCCAAGATGCATCATACCGAAATTTCATAAAGATCCGTCCACTAGAAGCAAAGTTATGCTGTCCACAGATGCCGACGAAGCCGACGCCGACGCGATACCATTATACAACCGCAAAATTTTTGCGGTCGTTTAAAAATCTATATTTTGCTTTGCCTGTAACGCTCTTCATGTCTAGAGAGATGAATGGCATTTCCGATGAGGTTCAGAGTTTAAACTATGTTCCCTGCTGAGGCTACCTTGGAGCAGATCTTTGAATGAGTTTTTCCAATATCTTCAAAGATCTTTGAATGTAAAAAAAAATGGATACCAGGAAACACCTACAATGGCTGAAAATTACATGTCACAATCTGCCAGGGAACTACACAGAAAAAACACAAACAAGACAAAAGACAAACGTAAACAACGATAGGGACTGGGGACAGCCAGACTTGGTATCCGCACTATCAAAAGCCAGCGGTAGGGTTAAACCGGTTTAAGAGTACCCGAACCTCCCCTTTATCTGTCTTTTCCCATAGGGTCCATTGTTAAAACTTTGATCACCATAGGCGGCCATCTTGAATGAGGTATGACCCTGTCGGATACCTTTTTTGCAAGGGACCATTTAATGACTATCGTGACTATGTTTAATTCTAATTGGACAAGTAGTTTCAGAAAAATATCTTTTAATGTGTTTTCCATAGGGTTCAATGTTTAAACCATGTCCCTGCTGGCAGCCATCTTGGATGAAGCATAGACTAGCCAGATACCTTTTTGGATAGGACTATCTAAGGACTATTGTAACCAAATTTGGTTCCAATTGGCCTAGTGGTTTCAAAGGAGAAGATCTTTGAATGATAAATTTTCGACGGACAGACGGACGCCGGAGGCTAAGTGATGGCAAAAGCTCATCATGGCATAGCCAGATGAGCTAAAAACCAGCTGCAACACTAGTCACAGCTCTCACCAAGACGAATCCAAATAAAAAGAATCCATTAGAATTGGATAATCAATTAAGTCCAAAAGGGCTGGTGGATAGCAATGATCAGTATCTAATCTATTGATATTTCATGTACACTGTTCATGTATGATATGTATATGTTATCTGGATTTTGACATCTGTATATCGTAAAATATTCTGCTGAAGTGAAATATCCAGATAAATCCTGCAATTTGATTGGTTACCTTGACAGGGGATATGAGACCGTATCCCCGTGGTAGCAAAATCACAATTTTTAAACGCTTTTAATAGAACAATTATAGCACTTTTAGCAGAATATAAAAGTTATTCGGGCTTCACAGGGGATACGGGTTCATATTCCCTGTCTGTGCCCTATATCCCCTTCGCCTGACGGCTCAGGGGATATAAAACACAGACAGGGAATATGAACCCGTATCCCCTTATGAAGATTCCCGAATAACATATAATATCATCCCGTGAGCCAGAATATGAAGCACAGGGGCGAGAGAGCGCAGCGAACGAGCCCCAAGCTTCATATTCTGGCGAGCGGAATTATATTTTACAATATTCCAGCTTTCAAACTTCAGATAACTTGTTTATCGTCTTTTATTTCTTATTTCTATATGATAGTTTATTAGGTTTTGAGTCAAATTCTCCCAAAGTTGCGGGGGAAATGAGGTTCATTCATTTTTATACAAAATGGGAAATGTTTGTAGTTATTTTATGACTTCATAATATTTTTTGTCAGCTAACGCTATAAAATTTATAAAAAAAATTTATCGAACCATGTTAGCAAATCGAAATAAAGTGACTGCCGTTTTTTTTTTCATTGCAAAACCTCTCATTGTTTACATTTGTCTTCCAGTTCCTAGGCACTTTTATGACGTCACATTTTAAACAAAATGGTGGCTCTGCTGAAGTTATCAGCGACCTAGTTTCCGTATTTTTTCGAACGTCTCGTTTTTATTTTGTGGATTGTTGACGGTAATTTGTTTACAAAATAAAAAACGGAAAATATAATAGATTCTTTATCCAGTTCAGATTTTTTTTCTTGCGAAACGGATAAAAAAGATATTGCTTGTTAAACATTGGGAGAATTGCCTTGATAACTCCAGGTCAACCTCTTTGATAAGTTCGGGTCAATCGGATATGGCTTTTGTGGAAGGGCTCTGCAGGCTGAGATAGGCGGAGGGAAAGAAGATAAGAATCATTACTTGTCTCCGTCTTGCACTCATTTTTACAATGGGTCTAATTATAATGATGATATCAAAAACAAACCATGTTTTGCTCATCAAGATAACATGCCTTTCTGACAGTCAGCAAGTATTTACTGGTGGAGATCTTCATTTTATCACGCCAGCCTATCAATGGCAATCAAACTATTAGAAACATTTGATCTATTATATATAATAGGTTTCCTGCTGGGCACTCAACATAGAAAATGCAATGACAGCGCCATTTTGATCAAGAACATTTTGAAATATTCAATTCTAAAGTGAAGTGAGCCGAATGGAAGGTTTGTTAATGCTGACAAGACGCAAAAGCTGACAAGACATGAACAGCAATGACCAGCTGTTGTTTATGGAGATAATAACTTGTCCAAGAAACACACGCAGAGACAAAAACGATGATCTGTGCCAAGTTCTCTGTGTAACAATGCATCTCAATTCTCGCTACGATTTACATTCTCATGTAACTAAAACATGACTTTTGTGCATTGAGAATACTCAAATGACATTTATCTCAAGTTTTGTTTTTACCAAACTCTGATCAACGGCAATTAACACGGAACAACCCAGACTGAATATTGTTCGATCAACGGCAATCAGAAATTAACACCCCTGCCTGATCCTATTTCTAATTCAGTAAATTCCAATCCCGATCGTTACAAAATATCGTCTGTTTCGGACTGCGTACCTTTGACAAATGTTTACAGGTGATTATGTGTATTTACCAGTATTTTGTTTTGAGTCGGCCATTACCTGTTTGCCGAACGCGGACCTCGGAGAAGACCCTGCAAAATTCGTTCGCAATTCTCTTATCCGGTGTGACATCACAAAGCTGAATTGACCAATCAGATCAGTGGATTTCAATCTTACACCCCCAACATAGGCGGTGACGCGATCGATGTTTACAGATGTAATCTATGTAAAGAATATAAATTGCAATATATTCGTTGTTATAGTAACTATGATCTTGAAATTCGGATATGATGTTCCAAATGCACATTCCGAGTTTCATTTAAATATCTTAAAAAATGAATGAATAAATCAAAGTTGAAGTTACTTAGAAATAATGAAATGTGGACTTTTTCACCGCCTCCACAGGTAAAGTGCTCGGATGTCCGGAAAAGAAAATAAGTATATAACGGAACAGCCGTACTTTTTCATTCATTGATAACTAGGAATGTAAACAAAACAAAAACATTAAGTCATCCGGAGATTGTAAATAATTGACAGCCAATGATTTTGATTGTTTATTTTCAGTTCTTTTATGACAGCCACATCGTTACATTGACGGTTTAAGCCATTCAGAAATAAAGGCATCGGTCTCATCAAAAGGATGTATACGAGGTTTCCAGAAAATGATTCTTTTAGCATAGGTTTGATTACTAATGTCTGAGTGCGTGAGGTTGGTGCACCAGGGTCGTAACATAGGATAAAGCATCTATCCTTTGGATAGACACTAATCTAAAAGGGAAATTGCTGAACGCTGGAGGGCTCAGTGTTAAGCAGTTTATTTCTGAAATGATAAAACTTCTTTATGACAGAAAATATTTTTTTAAATGACAATGTAATTGCAAATCAAAGGTACTGAATTTGAGTAATTCTCAATTGCAAATCAAGGGGATTTTGTTTCTTTCTCTTCTTTCTTGTGCGTGAGAGAATTTCTCATATGGATATACTATTGATACGTTCAAATTTTGGCAAGTATTTTTGTAATTTTCGAAATGTAATCCAGACCACCTGTTTTAAGTGCCCACATCTCACTATTTTATAACGCCAAGTTTACTTACATTCGACTTGATGAGTGCCCTGTGTTTGTCTATATGTTGTAGTTGTCCACTAGCTTAAGACACTAGTGCTTTTGTCGGGCAAAGGATGACAGTGATTGTAAGAGCACTTTGCCAGTTTAATTGATGTTTGTTGACAATCCCGCACCCATGACCAAGAAAGACATGGATGTAGCGTTGCTCGACAATTAGCAAAGAATTCCGCTTAAACCGGTGCTAGGGGCCGTCTTGAACTTACTATGAGGTATGAGCAAAGCTCATTGTTGAAGACCTCATGGTGACTTCAAGATGAAGAACAACAATAAAAGCGTTGTTCCTTTGCTTGTTTTTTACCATGTATTTGTAGAGACTTTGTCTCATGTGCATTTACTCCATATCTTTTTATTCACCATGTAAATAATTTTATCTGGTCGAAAGAGAAAATAAATAGTTTGATATTGATTTAAATAATAAATCTGCAATTGCAAATAAATACGGCAATGTATGATGTGACATTTGGTGAAAATTAATTGTTCGAGATGGACATGAAAATCTTGGCAAAATCCCTACTGAAAATAAGATTGTCGACACCTAACATGATGTTTTTAATATGAGTTGTTCATTGAGTCATTTATCTTGATTTGTTCCTATACTCTCAGTATTTTGTTATTTATTACCACTGGGCTGATGTATCTGCTGGAGGACACGAAAGTATTCACCAACCAAGTAGTCAGTACCTTGATGCTGACCCGAAAAGCGACGTATTGAAAATTGCAATATCTAAATTTACAAAATTTTGTTTTAAACTGAGAAGAATCTCCCTCGTGTTTAGCTCTGTCATTATCAGAAATATGGCTTTTCTATTTAGATCTTTTTGGTTATTTGCTCTCTATCAGATTTTACAAATTTTCTAAATGTTTTGCTATCCCCGCACTTTCGAAGAAAGTTCGGGGATAATGTTATACCCTCCGTCTGTCCGTCCGTCCGTCCGTCACACTTTTCTTGTGACTCAAACTCCTCCTACATTTTTGGATTTAGGGATTTAATTTTGTTGTAGAATTGTTGCATATAGTCTGCAGATGCGCAATAAGCTTTCGGATTTTCGATATTGGTCTTGGTGCAAACAAGAGGCCCCATGATGTCAATTTTTTCACATGTGGCATGTGACACAAACTCCTCCTACATTTATGGATTTAGGGATTTAATTTTGTTATAGAATTGTGGCATATAGTCTGTAGATGCGCAATAAGCTTTCGGATTTTTGATATTGGTCTCGGTGCCAACAAGAGGCCCCATGATGTCAATTTTAACAAAGACCCAAAGTGGCGGATTAGACACATGTGGCATGTGACGCAAACTCCTCCTACATTTTTGGACTTTGGGATCAAATGTTTCATATAGTATATAGATTTGCAATAAGCTTTTTGAATTTTGGTTCCGGTTCCAACTTTGGTAAATTTCCTGAAAATGTCAAAGACACTTATTTTTTTTTTTATTTTGGCATATTATCTTATATTTTGACAAGTGTTTGGTAAAAAACGAAATTCTGGTAAGTTAGGATTCTGAAAGGCGGTTCCAATTTTGGTAAATTTCCTGAAAGTCTCAAAGACCACTTATTTTTTTGGAATTCTACCTAGCAACCATACTTTAAATGTTTGTGTAGCTTAGGACTAACATTTTTTATAAATTGGATTTCAAAAATATTTGATTCCAATTTTGGTAAATTTCCTGAAAGTCTCAAAGACCACTTATTTTTTGGAATTCTACCTAGCAACCATACTTAAAATGTTTGTGTAGCTTAGGACGAACATTTTTATAAATTGGATTTCAAAAATATTTGATTCCAATTTGGTAAATTTCCTGAAAGTCTCAAAGACCACTTATTTTTTGGAATTCTACCTAGCAACCGTGATTAACATGTTTGTGTAGTTTAGGACGAATATTTTCATCAATTGGATTTCAAAAATATTTGATTCCAATTTTGGTAAATTTCCTGAAAGTCTCAAAGACCACTTATTTTTGGGAATCTTACCTAGCAGCACTACTTAAAATGTTTGTGTAGTTTAGGACGATCATTTTCATAATTGGATTTCAAAAATATTTGATTCCAATTTTCGTAAATTTCCTGAAAGTTTCAAAGACCACTTATTTTTGGGAATTCTACCTAGCAACCATACTTAAATTGTTTATTTAGTTTAGGAAAAACATTTTCATCAACTGGATTTCAAAAATATTAATTCCAGTCTTGGTAAATTTCCTGAAAGTCTCAAAGACCACTTATTTTTGGAATTCTACTTAACAACCATATACCCTAGAATTCTTTTAGTAACAATAATGACTATGAATAGGTAGATTTAAAATAAAGTGAAAAAAAATATGCCAAGGGTGTATAACAACTGTTTTCTGTGTCAAACAGGGAGTGCGGGGATAGCTGTCGTTTCCGACAACATCTAGTTTTATTTACACTGATTAGAATAAGTTGTTGAAATTCGCATATACAGAAAATAAATTAATACTAGTAGTAAATTTAGTATTTTGCTATACATAAAATAAACAGGATCTTACCCTTAACAGTAATCGGATCATGTAAGTTATCGGATTATGTAAGAATCAGTCAAACCATTTTTTCCTATCAATGCTCCTATCGGAGAGAGGTAATATGGAAAATATCTTTGATTTTGAATCCCAAAAATGCCGTTTTCTATCGATATATCCACTGCTAAAATCTTACCAGATTTTTCTCCCCGTTTACTCAAAAGCTGACTAATCGGCGCAAAAAAAATTGCATAAAAAATAAAGAAAAAAAAGAAAACACTGCAGTCGATGAAAAGTCAGCAAGCCAGCAAATTCTCCCATTGTCGCAAATCAGAGAAGTTCGCCGTTATGCCGGTCAATATTTAGTACGCCATCAAAAATAAAACAAAATCACAAACACTGTGAAGTCCCATAAAAACAAAGTATGACACCGTTTGCTCCGGAAATGTAAGCATGTCTTAATCGCCAGCGGCACCCGTCACACTAGCATTGAGTCAATCCAGGGTCAAGTCAAATCCGTGAATACGTGAAATCATTTGGGACACCGACATTTAGTATTTTTCAGAGATGTCATGGTGACTGTAATAGAATTTCTGGAGGAACAAGAGCTGTCGCCGAATGGCAGCCAAAGATAACCCCGCTCATTGAACCCTGAATCGATATGGTAAGTACAAAATTAAGTTGGTGTGGACACAATACAGGTACGGACACAGTACAAGTAAGTACAAAATTAAGTTGGTGTGGACACAATACAGGTACGGACACAGTACAAGTGTGGACACAATGATATAATCTTCAAGAAAAAACTTTTCACAAGGGTTCCAATGAAAACACTCTGTCTAAATCAGACAAATATAAAATTCACCCCTTTCAGCCTATTTGACATTTTACACATCTACAAATAGTGTTCTTCCTTTGTCTAAAGTTTCATCAAAAACCTTCAAGTGGATTAAGAGGAGTTTTGCGTAAGAGGTAACCCATACATAGGGAATCAATGAAAACTCAAAGTTGAATTATCTCCCCTTCCTGGTTTCTGGCAATAATCATATTCCTTCATGCACATCTCCATATAGTGTTCTTACTTTGTGTGAAGTTTCATTAAATTCTTCCAAGTGTTTTAAGAGGAGTTGCGCTTACGAGGTAACCCATACATGGGGAAACAA
The DNA here is from genome assembly GCA_002080025.1 of Modiolus philippinarum. Lineage (NCBI taxonomy): Eukaryota > Metazoa > Mollusca > Bivalvia > Mytilida > Modiolidae > Modiolus > Modiolus philippinarum. The sequence continues at coordinate 32,340 of MJUU01048612.1, read as the reverse complement.
TGAAAAGTCGAAGTTCAATTATCTCCCCTTTCTGGTTTTGAACAATAATTATATTTCTTCATGCACATCTCCATATAGTGTCCTTCCTTTGTGTAAAGTTTCATCAAAATCCTTCAAGTGGTTTAAGGGGAGTTGCGCTTACGAGAAGTGTGGACAGACGGACAGACGGACAGGGTGATTCCTATATACCCCCCCCCAAACTTTGTTTGCGGGGGGTATAATGAAAGTAACAAAAAATCCCTGACTCAGCAGCTTTAGGTAAATTTGTGCAGGAAGAAGCAGAATTGAATGTCTGGCCACATTGCTAAACGACCTTTCAGCTAACATTCGTGGCGGGAATGAGCTTAAGGCCCTGAACCAGTATTGTTCACCAGGAAAATGTATATTGATTATCTGCAAGATTTAATCTGCACATGTAAAAATAGAAACTTAGTTAGCAAACAACGGCATTTGAATACTAAAGGAACAAAGATTGTTGTTATTACAAAAATCAAAGTCCAGATATATGTATAATACAAGAATACAGAAAAACAGGGGCACGAAACGTCCGCAAATCACAACATTAAGAACTAAGGAACTTAATTATAAAGTGTGAATTCCTATAAAAGCCGAGAGTAACATAAGGTGCTCCGAAAGGGTAAGCATGTCATGTCCCGCTGGCGACACTGGTAACACGATCATTAGGCATTTACTGTTTTTTTTTTGTTTGTTTTTTTGTTTTTTTTTTGTTTTGTGTTGTTTTTTTTTTAAGATATGTGTACTGGCAGATTAGTACCCTCAAACAGTACGAAGGTACACATTTTAAAAGCTCTTGAAAATCACTATACTTTTTTTTTTAAATTAACAAGGACAAATCGGTGGCACACACTTCCCTTACAGAGACAAATCTAAAATGTAACAGTATGATATACAAGACACCACCTAAAACAACAGCACTGACACTGTGAAGTCCCTTAAAAACGAAGTGCGACATCGGTTGCTCCGGAACGGTAAGCATGTCCTGCTCGCCACCGGCACTCGTCACACTATTATTGAGTCAATCCAGGGTCAAGTCAAATCCGTGAATACCTGAAATCTAGCTAAAAATGTCTATTTTCATTTGGTACACCGACACTTAGTATCTTTCAGAGATGTCATAATGGCGGCCATAGAATTTCTTGAGGAATGAAAGTAACAAAAAATCCCTGACTCAGCAGCTTTAGGTACAGTGTTTTTGCTCTTTTTCAAAAATTCACTGAATAAATACAAAAATACTCAAGTTGCAGAAAAACAGTGACTTTCATTATGCTGTACACGTGTTTGAAGGAATAACCTCTCATCAGCAGCATTTGAATCGAGTAATATAGAAAGCCATAATCCAAAACATAGATAGAAGTACTGATCACAAGTACTCCTTACCGGAAATGTATGTATAGTATACCAATTCCATTACCAAGGACATCCACCGAGTGGAATACACGGAAGAAAGCCTAAATATTTTAAAGGGTTAGAATTGTGATAAAATGCAGTAAATATATAAAACGCAAGGTGGTAAAGTTTCATGTCAGACCAGTCTGACTACTGGGCTGGTGAATACCCTTGGGAACCTCTAGTCCACCAGCAGTTGCATCGACCCAGTGGTTTCAAAATACAAAAGTTGCAAAAAACAGTGAATTTCGTTATGCTGTATACGTGTTTGAAGGAATAAGCACTCATAAGCAGCATTTGAATCGAATAATATGGAAAGCCAACTACATGTCCGACAGTAACGAATCAGCTGTGAAATACACACTCCATATGCTTGAGATGTAGGTATATTGCTGCTTAGAAAAGGAAAGGTCACAATTGGGAAGTTAAAATCACCACGTTTGCCATATAGCTTAGGTTTCAAACGTACATCTTCATTAATGTGCATAGGTATGAAGCTTAAGTAGGTGTATCAGTAGTCTCTTTTAGTTCATTTGGACAGATCCTGTGTAAATATTCCTTAAATCTTGGATTTTTAAGAGACAGTACATCGTGTATCTAGCAAGACATGCCCGTGTCATGAGCATAACTTCAGATGTACAGAACTTTGTCCTTGTCAAGGTACTAGAATAGTTAAAACCATGGTCAAAATCTGATGTCAACATGAATGATGATGAAGATGAATCGTAATGATATGAAAAACTCTTAGTAAATAGTAGTGACGGTCTGTGAAGTGTATCTTCGCTGTCACCTAATTTGTTCAATGCACTTGAACATGTACATGTTACTTCTTCTGCAATGAAAACAAAATGAAAACAACCCCCCCCCCCAAGAAAAAACATAAATAAAAGCATTGAAGAAATTTATAAAGTTTAAAAATACATTTCCATAAATGTGTAATTTATTTCTTATGTTTATATGAACAAAATGTAAAATAAAAATATGAAAAAAACACAAATTTCAAAAAATTAAAAAAAGTACTAAAAATCACCTCAAAATATATAAATAATAGGAAAAAGAAGGGAAACCTACTTTACAAACTAAAAAACTTCCTGCGGTATTGCCTGTGACCTTGTTGTGGTTGGTACTCTTCCTATGATATAATTTATTCCACTTTACTAACAAGAGACTACTTTAATGTAAGACAGTAGGACATTCTGAAATTTTAAATCAATGTAAGGGTCAAGTATGGACGTAATTGTCAGATGTTTGACTAATAAACTCTTTGTATCATTTGACTAAAACCATCTATAAAGTATGTCGTTAATTTGTATGTAAATCTCAAAGGTCAAAAGGTCAAGGTCATTTCACAAACTGTGTATGGAGATCGCAAGTCATGTTTTAAGACCCCCTTATAAATTCACCCTCTTTGAATCGCTTTTTGTAGAAAGGTGATCAAAATTGTTATCAATGATTTATATATATGTTATTGTATATGTTAAAAAATTGATAACAGGAAACACCTAAATGGCTGAAAATTATAATTACATGCACCAATTTTCAAGGGAACTACACATGAAAAACACGTATAAGACAAAAGACAAACGTAGACAACGATAGAAACTCGGGACAGTCGGACTTTTACCGGCACTAGCAAAAGCCAGCGGTAGGATTAGACATTTATAACCATTAAAGTTAATTTTTCAACTTCATGTTGAAATTAATGACTGAAAAGTGACCGAAATGAGTTTACAAGAATTTTCAAAGTTTGACATTTGACCTTCATTTAAAAAAATTGCGACCACTTCCACATTTGACGAAAGATGAAAACGGATAGAGAAAAAAATGACCTTTCGAATGATGTATAATATAACCTGATGTTAGGTGAGTTGACTAAAATCCTAAACTAGACGCCTTTTTTGAATTTCGTTGCTCCACTAAACAGGAAATAACAGAGTTATAGCTACAGGCATGGGGTACTAAAAACGGTACTAGCCTTTTCCTAAATACTATCAATAGATATTGCCAGGTATCGATTGATATGGATTTTTTTTTCTGGTGTCATAAAAACAATGTATACATGGTACATTTGTAGACTTGGCTTCAGCTTGAAACAAGAGCTGTCGCCGATTGGCAACCAATTATACCCCCACTCATTGAACCCTGAATCAATATGGTGAGTGCAAATACACAATACAGGTGAAGTCAGAGTACAACTGCAGACTGAATACAAGTATGGACAATATGATATAATCATTAAGAAATAAACAGAATGTACTAACCCACATTTCTGGAATTGCAAACAGTGGCTGCATATCAAGTTTGAAATCAATCGCTCGTGAAAAGGCTGAGAAAAATGCGACAAAAAATACATGTTTCTCCACATTTCGTACAAAGTCTATATTTCGTCGAACAGGAAGTACACATCCGACAACTGAAGACTCAAAATAGGACGTTCCTTAAAACTAATCATATAGAGACTGGTTACTAATTTTAAAATCAAATCTTCTCGCAGAAGCTGAGAAAAATGTGACGAAAAATTCATGTTTCACTACATTTTGTAACTACGTCCAGATTTCGTCAAACAGGAAGCACATATCTGACTCAAAATGGGATGTTCCTTACAACTGATCATAAAAAGGCTGCATCAATCCATCATGCAGAAGCAGAGAAAAATGCGACGAAAAATGCATGTTTCACTACATTTCTTGACTAAGTCCATTTCGTTAAACAGGAAGTACCCATCTGACAGCACTCAAAATAGGACGTTCCATAGAATTAACTATATGGAGGCTGAACACCAAATTTGAAATAAATCCCTTGAGCAGAAGCTGAGAAAACTGTGACGGAAACAATTTGCGGACGAACTGACGGACGAACGGACGGACAAGGTGAATGCAGTATACCCCACTCTCTATAGAGTGGGGGTATAATATTAAAGGGAATTTCAAATACTATACATGTAGTATCATGACACAGGCACTTGTTACTTTACATATGATGTAGGAACCTCAACTATGTCAATACCCTCTTTTGATACTAATGACATACGTGTACATGTAGTTTAAGTACACAGTCTAAGAAACAACATGTATCATGTATCACAAAAACCCCTACAAGATTTCCCCTAAAAGCATGTAATGTAACTTTTACGTCTTACCCTCGAAATAGTGAACGGTTTCTCCATGCATCAGTCTATTTAATGCCTACTGATCCGCCGTTATGACAATGTACACCAACTGCAATAATTTATCCGTGATCATGGTCGCTACGCAACGATTCGCAATAAAAGAGGAAATCGCTTTAAGTGATGAAAAATCAGTAAGCAACCAATTCCCCCGTTGTAGCAGACATTTCCTCGTCGTGGGGGGCGGACATCAGTTCCACACCTTCTCCCTCACACCTTTTTTATTTTGTCACCTCCTCAGAAAATATTTAAAACTTGGTCTATCTCACTTCCTAAGGGACCAACCATTTAACTTGAAGGGGGGGGCTATGGTTTTTTTCTAAAAAATATTTTGGATCTGATTTTATGTGAAAAAAAAATATTTTGGCTGCCAAAAGGATGAAAAAAAATTTTCTGAATGAGGCTTTCTGCCCCAAAAAATAATGTTAATTTTGAAAAAAAATATTCTGTCCAGAAAAAAAAACCATAACCCCCCCCCCCTTCAGGTTAAATGGTCGGTCCCTAAGATGTTTATCTTTTCAAAAAATATCATGAGCTGCATCCGATTGCATTCCGTTTGATTGGGAACAATCCTTTTGTGGAGAAATGTACTTAATTGTCTACCCCATTGACCATGAATCGCGAGTAAACTTCGGAATTCTCCGAACTTTACTTAGGATTAGGAATATATCCCAGAGTTCCTTGATCACGTCACTTGGCTGGTATTCGAAATCAATGCTGCTGTATGGTAAACCCTCGACAGTTCCGAATTTTTGTTTATTTCCAAATATGATTTTGATGCTGCTGATGAGAGGTTACTCCTTGAATCACGTGTACAGCAGAACGAAATTTACTGTTTTTTTCTGCAACTTCGGTATTTTTTTATTTTGAAGCCATTGGATCGATGCCACTACTGGTGGACCAAAGGTCCCCGAGGGTATTCACCAGCCCAATAGTAAGACTTGTCTGACATGAAAAATTTACCTTGCGTTTTATAGAAATTAACTGTTTTTATCAAAATTCAAACCCCTTAAAATACTAAGGCTTCATTCCTTGTATTGCACTCGGTAGATGTCCTTGGTACTGGATTTGGCCTCCTATTTCGATGTTATTTGGTAATGAACATTTCTTTCTTTTGACTACTTTTGGATTATTGCTTTCCATATTATTTGATTTTAATGCTGCTGATGAGAGGTTACTCCTTGAAACACGTGTACAGCATAACGAAATTTACTGTTTTTTCTGCAACTTCGGTATTTTGTATATAGAAGTTTGTGGAGTTGACATAATAATTATGTAGGTGCCGTTTGTACATATGCATGCACACCTGTCGTAAAGACATCAAACTTTAATTCGAACCTTTTTAAAATAGATGTAAACATTAAGCATTAAAAACTTCAAGACATATTGCTATAAGAGTCCAAAGTAAAAGAAGCAAAAACAGTCCACATCGATAGAAGCATTTACTTCGGCATTTAGTCATTTACTACGTTACGAAACTCTATGTTTCCTTTCATGAAAACTTGTAAAATATTACAGCGCATCGCGGGAATTTTCATGAATGAACCGAATCGCGAATGGCGAGTGTCAAATTAAGCTACATTTTCACGCTGTATTTTTGTTTGAACTACACAAAAAAATTTACACATATTTTCCCATTTGAGCATTTTCAAATAAAATGACTAGAATGTGTGCAGCAGTATCTCGCTATCTTTAATTCTTAGCATCCAGACATGAACTATGTTATGCGTATTTGTGAGGTACATCTGGCTGTTTATTTCGTCTGGAGACAATGCAACCGTATAATGCTGCCTAAGCAGCACACAAATAGATAAGATGTATAGATAAATATTTACTGAGAGATGCATACAACCTTACGAGTTACAAAAGTGACAGTAGTAGTTTAAAAGTCATAGCGCACCGAGGGAATTTTTTTAATCAATGATCCGAATCGTAAATTACGAGTGTCAAATAAAGCTACATTTTGTTTGAACTACGCACACTTTCAGTTAGAGCATTTTCAACTAGAGATAGAGGCTCACATGAGCATGTGTCACTCACCTTGTGACTGGTTTTATTCAATTGTCACCAAAAGACCACCTATTCATACTATATATCAGTTCCCTAGATGTTACAATTTCATTCTTGGATGAGGTATAAACATAGCCAAAGCACTGGACGCTGGAAAGCTGTTAAGCATTTTATCAATGATAGAACTTCTAAACATATACATTTGTATTTCAGTAAAAAAACATACGTAATCAACGATTACAAAGTTCGCCTCGTTGTGGCACTTTGTCGCAGCAACCAAATTTTGCCTGGATGCCGACATACTATCAAAATTGCATGCATTAGCAAGGTTACCTGAACCAACAATGTACAGTTACTGAGCTATGAACTTGGATGTATACATTAAGTCATTCATGAGTAAAATGTAGGGTTTAAGTGACATCATTTTGTCTAAATGCTGAGCTACTATCAAAGATGCATGCACATGCACATGCAAGATGATCCTACCAAGTACAGTACAAGTGATCTGATTCCTGACATGAACTTGAATGTAAGTCACTTAAGCGGTAAATGGACGTCAAAGTGACCCAATTTTGCCTGGATGCTGACCTACCATCAGAGATACATGCACGTGCAAGGCTAGATGATCCTACCTATACATTGACTGAGATCTGAACACAGACGTTAACTTGAATGTAAGTCACTCAAGCAGAAAATGGAGGTCAAAGTGACCTAATTTTGCCTAGATGCTGACCTACCATCAGAGATGCATGCACATGCAAGGTTAGATGATCCTACCATGTACAGTGTCTGAGATCTGAACACGGACGTAAACTTGAATGTAAGTCACTCAAGCAGAAAATATAGGTCAAAGTGATCTAATTTTGCCTGGATGCTGACCTACCATCAGAGATGGATGCACATGAAAGGTTAGATGATCCTACAATGTACAGTGACTCAGATCTGAACTCGGACGTAAACTTTAATGTAAGCCACTCAAGCGGAAAATTTAGGTCAAAGTGACCTAATTTTGCCTGGATGCTGACCTACCATCAGAGATGCATGCACATGCATGGTTAGTTGATCCTACCATGTACAGTGACTGAGATCTGAACTCGGACGTTAACTTGAATATAAGTCACTCAAGCGGAAAATATGGGTCAAAGTGACCTAATTTTTGCCTGGATGCTGACCTACCATCAGAGATGCATGCAAATGCACAGTTAGATTATTGTACTATGTATAGTAACTGAGATATGAACTAAAATGTTAATTTGAATGCAAGCCACTCAAGCGGAAAAAATAGGTCATTGAGACCTAATTTTCTTGGAGGCTGTGAGTTAACACAAGATGCATCTGCATGCAAAGTTTGATTACACTACACTGCATAGTTACTAAGATATATATCCAAATGTGGACGCGGACCCAGACGTGGACGAGGACGCCGGGGTACTCAACTTCGTTGAGGCGAACTAAAAATGTGAGGAATGGTAGCATGGGTTAGAGAGGATCTGATCTGGAATCAAGAGAAAAAATTCCAATCCCAAATTCCCGAGAAAATAAATCCTCAGTTCCCAAAATGACAATGTAATGATCCTGTTTAAAGCTTTCCATATTTTTTTCTGAATAAATGTCTCATCCTGGATTCCCGCAGAAAGTTCTTTGCCCCTCATTAGTAGATCAAAAGCGGTTAATCTTATAAGGATCCACATGAGAATGGAAGATACGCTAACAAAGAAAACCATCGGATGGCTATTTAGGAGATCTTGAAACAGTATAATGAAACGGTCTTGTAAGGGGATATCCATTTGATTTTCAAGGAGCTTGAGTGATTTTGTACATGTAATCTTGTTGCAAGTGAAAATAAATAGTTTGATTTTGATCTGAAAAATAAAATAAATTTTTGATGAAAATTAAAATAAATAACTTAATGTCACATTTGGTGGAAATGAATAATTTGATGCACTAATATAGAATTTTTTTCTGGGCAAAATCGCTCAAGCCACCCCCAAACACACACATAAAACCAAATGATCGTCCTAACACGCAACTGAATTTTTCACATTGTATCATCATCTTCGCTTGCCAAGGGTTACGATGTGCTCCTCTTCTCTTCAGGAGATGAGCAAATCATAATTCTTGCCTAGCGAAGATGTATTATCATTGAGTTAATAATTTCTTGATCTGTTCCTTGAAAGAATTTCTCTTTTATACATATACTGAACAAGGAAAATTGAAAAGTTGACCAACTTTTGCACCAAGTTGTATGTGTATATATATATACATGACAAGTGATGCAGGTATAGCACGACTTGCCTTTGTAACATTGATGGTAGTACGACGTTTCGGCCTTAGTGTAACCTCGGACTTGGTCTTTTCATACTTCGACGTTTCACAAATAATCCTGATGGACCATTCGTGACTTCAATGAAGACATCTTACTTCTTAAATTGTGCAATGTATCTGATTTTTTACAAATAATATTGCTGAAAAATTAAAAATGCGTTGACGATGTTTTTTATAAAGATAAAAACATAATTACTTATGCTGTTTTATCTTTTGATCACAGATTCCAAATGAATTCTTTGATCCTATAAATTGAACTCTCTGTGTCATGAAGTTCACATATTTAGTATAAGACAAACTTCTACATCTCCGATTAAATCCTTAAATGATACCCTTATTAATAGACCATTTGCCAGTTCTGCAATCAACAGAATGAATTTAGCAAAACCCAAAAGGGAGGTAACTTTTTAAAAAGAATGGTTCCCTGCTTGTCAAAACCAACCAAAAAATAAATCATTTTTAATCAAAAGTTATGAAAGTTTAACCTTTAGCCGACGTTTTGTCAGCAACATAATTCAAAACCCAATCCCAAGAAGCGCTTACCATGCTGTCAAGTGCTACTTGTTTCAAGTAATAAAAATAAACAATTGTACTAACTTGAACTGCCTTCTCAGTGACTAAGAAAGTAATTATAAATTCGAAAATATGCTAACTTACTGCAGAATATCATGAATATTGTGTAGGGAATTACTTTGTCCAGTCTGGCTAAGCACGGAGGCCGTACTTTAAAACAAATGTGCACGTTTTATGTTTGTTTGTCCGGTGTAGGAGTAACTTCCCTTTAAAGGTTTGCCCAAAAACCACAAAATTTGACTAGAACTGACACGAACTTTAGTAACTGGCAAATCATCTATTACAATACATACAATGTAGTTTCATTTCCCATAGAGCGTGTCACAATTAAATGTTACCTTTGAATAGATACCTTGTCATGTTGCAATATGGAAGCGACTATTAAACACCGAAATCAGTTTAACAGTAAATTGGCTGATATTTTATATCATCTACCAAGAATTCGTATGTTCATACAGAAATGCAACACTTCCAGCACATACTTATGAACGGGTCGCAGCGTCCAAGTCCAGAATTTCATATATCAAAAAGTGTTTTATAGCCGAAACGTTTCGAAATCACATTGATCATCAATTACCCTATCGGACCTCTGCTCTGACTCTTGGTTGTTTGGACTGGGTGTTTTCTTACATCCGTCCACTGCAGAATTCCCTTCCTGCTTCCTAAGGGGACGATCATTTGATTCTGAGGGGGGCGGGGGCTGGCAGATTTTGTAAATAAATATAATCTGTCCTCAACCACCAAGAAAATAAAAAATAAATAATCTAGCCCCAGGTTCTTTAATACAGTATACATAAAATAAATAATCTCGCCGCGAAGAAGCAAAAAATAAATTTTCTGACCCGCAAAATGTTGAAAATAAATAATCTGACTCGACCAAAACTGCCCCCCCCCCTCAGAATCAAATGGTCGTCCCCTAATTGGTGCAAAATGAATTGCAACAAAAGAAAAAACACTTTAAGTGGCGAAAAATTAGCAAGCGAGCAGTTTTCCCCAGGTGTTGCAAATCAGAGAAGTTTGCCATTGTTGTATAAAGATAATAGTAATGCACCTTACCTTGATATACAAGCGATCAATATCCAATATTCACTGTCCAAATAACTTCTCTAGTCACACAATTTACAGACTTCTCTATCAGTGCACAGAAATGTCAGTTTTGCGGGAGATATCATTACGCCGGGTCTATCCAACTACCAGTTACCGTGCAACCGCTTACCAAAGGTTCATCTAGATACCGCAATATCACCACACCCCATCCCTTTTGAAAAAGAGGGGGTACACCTGTACCAAAATCATCCATGGCTGACATCAGTTCTCACTGAACTATTTCTTCTCGAGTTCTCGAATAAACGAGATGAAAAATTTTGAAAATACTTGAAACATCTTCCATTCCTTTACGTTTCCGATAGTATTTGGCACTCGAGTAAACGAGATGAATAGATCTTCCCTGACACATTAACAAAAATATTTCTACACCATTAGGTTTCAGAGTTGAATCCTCCCACTGTACAGTTGATATTTTCAACACATAAAGAAAAAGAAAAAAAAAATTCATCTCATCTGGTACCTCCAGGTATAATGTCAGGAATATTTACAATTCATCTTTGTTACATGTACACAGTCTATATATACATCTTCCTTTTCTTCTTTTCTGTGACCTATCCAAATAGTTTTCGTGTAGTACGGCACGTATATTTCAATATCTCCTTAACGGGTTCATCCCGCACCCTGGCAACAAGCCTCGCCACATCTATGAATACGAGTCTATTGACCCGAACACCAGGTGGTGAAAAGTATGGCGAGTCTCTACAAGCAAACGGTGTTCTTGGACCTCACGCAATCCTATTTTGCCCATTGTTAAAATTTAACACCATGCCTGTGTAACTGAAATAGGTATTCGGGAAGTATTCCCGCCGCAGGTAGACAATTTCGGCAGTACCATTAAAACAGTGCAGCTGGAATTGTTGCTCCGGTGGACACACCGACTTTGCAAGTCAAACACATCGTGGTAAGCCTCAGTGTTGTTGTGGTCCGCCAACCTGCCACGAATGTGCAACACAATCGGCTGGTTCGGATGTGCTAATTGGAGAATGCCTCCTGCTTTTTCCAAAGTGTTGGTCTCTCTGTCCTGTCGATACCAACTTCACCCAGAATAGTTACTCTATCATGGTCCAACATCTTGAACCACTTGTCTATATCATTGTCCGTCACGTGCGGTGCCAGGCGGGGTGGACCCCCACAGCTACTTTCCACCTCTCATCTGTTGGGAACGATTTCGGATAGGAATCCGGGTCGAAATACACCAAGACTCCTCCCTGCAGGTCCACTTCCGGGTTCGGGACGACCTCAGCCTCCCGTGCCAGCAAGTCTTCCAAAGTCAAGTCGATCGACCCGTCTAGGAGAATGGACGACCTGTCAAGATACCGGACAAGGTCATGAACTCGTCAATTGCGGATGAATCATCTTGCCAACCGTGTTAGTATGTCCGCCCGTAGTCGTTGACATTCGGGATTCTCTGCGAGCTCCCTGGCTGGGTTATCCCAAAATATCTTCGGGATGTGGCTTTTCCAAGCATGATGTTT
>MJUU01048612.1:4038-20267 GCA_002080025.1 Modiolus philippinarum | reverse complement strand
CCCCCCCCCCCCCCGGGGGGAGGTCTTCGATCTGGATGGGGCGTTTTGGAACGGTCTCTCCTCCTATATATTATAGTTTCTTCCTCTGTTCTCTTTCTCAGGCCTGGACCTGGACTCCTGGGGTCTAGAAGATCCAGTTGACTCCTTCCGTGGTCTCCTATATCTATCCCCCGCTGCCACTCGAGCCTTAGTGGTGTCCTTAGATTTACTGCTGGTATCTTTGGGTTTACTGCAGGTAGGCAAAGGTCTAGGTAGGCTACTTCTCTTCCTGGTGCCGTCCAGATGCCTACTAGAGCTTCTTGATGAAAGCTGTTTCCGAGACACCTTGTCTGACGGGCTACTGGAGGTTCGACTTGAACTGCTCCTCTTCTTAGCCTCTGAACGGACTCTTGAACACCCTCTCTCAGTTACGGGGCTTGCCCCAAGCTGAAAACGCTCGCTCTCCCTTGGATTGTAGCGCTGAACCTTGACGTTAATATTGTCATCGTCACCCAATGATATTATTCTGCCCGATGGAGCCTCCTACATTTCCAGGCCATTGTCTTCCACCATAGAATTCTCCACCGTGATGATGAGACCAGACTTCTTGGCTTCTTTGTTGTTCTCTTCTCTCTCTGTTTCTGGCGGGGTAACTTCCCGCAATGGCGTGGTTGGTATGGGGATGGTCCCCCAAGAAAGATATATCCTCCTCTCTTTATGTAACTCTCCTGGTGAAGGCCATTCCAACTTATCCAATTGGTTGTTGTTGCAATCTTTCTCCTCAATGTTGAACCTGAAACAGAGAAAGAGGACTTTACTGGTCAGTTAACATTTCTTCTGACACCTGGGACATTTATACGTCCCAAGCGCGTGCGCGACTTCCTCGGTGATACTGACAAACGCGCCGTGCAATCAGTCTTCGCAGGTGTCGCACTGAATCATTAAACAACCGTCGTCCGGTTTCCGGCAAATACAAAGAAGCTCGTCCCGTTCTGTAGCTGAAATGTCTTCTCCGTCGTTAAGTCGACGCTGACAACGAAGTAACAATGGTGGAATGTCTCTTGACATGCACCTCTTCAGTCTGTCATAATTTGTTGTGAAGGTCATCGATTTCAACTTCACCTTGTACAATATCGATGACAACTTCTGTACCACTATTCCAGGGCCCTTCCAGGGTGGGTCCAACTTCTTGGCCCGGCTTTTCACTTTTGCAATGTCAAGGACATAAACCAGATCACCCGGTTTATATTCCCGATGAAACAGCTTGACGTCGTAGTCTCTTTTCATGTGCGACTGGTTGGATTTCAGCACCTCTTAAAAATTGCTATTTCATGTGAAAGTCTCATCGACTCTTGTAGCCTGTCTAAGTAATCCTCTGTGTCCCTTCCTTCGATTCCATCATTTGGTGGGCGAAAGACCAAGTCTGCTGGAACACTGACTTCTCTTCGCAACATAAGTTTATTCGGGGTAAACCCCGTGGTACGATTAACTGACTATCTAATTGCTCCGGCTAACTGTGGTAGGTGTTCGCCCCAATTGTTCTGTGACTTGTCGACGAAACAGCGGACGGCATCCATCAATGTTCTTTTGAACCGCTCTACCTGCCCGTTCGAAGACGGACGATAAGGTGTCGTTCTACTCTTATGGATCTGTAAGACATCGCATATTGACTTAAATAACCTACTCTCAAAATTCTTGCCTTGGTCTGTGAAGATATTGAACGGGTACCCAAAGCGTGCAAAGAATTCATTAACAGCTGCTCTTGCTGTAACCTCTGCTGTTTGTGAAAGCAACGGGATACATTCAACCGTTTTCGTAAACTGGTCTACCATGACCAGTATATTGCTGTTTCCATTCAGAGATTCGGGTAGAGGACCCAGAAAGTCTAGATGTACCCTCTCCATCGGTACTCCGGAGTGGTAATTTGTCATGGGATACTTTGCCTTTCTATTCGCCTTCTTGTGTTTATTACACGTACCACAGGACTTAACATAGTCAGTTGTGGCCTTGCTCATCAGATACCAGTAATACTTCTCTTTGACCCTTAGGTATGTTCTAGACATGCCTTGATGCCCGACAGACGGTAGATCATTACACAATGATAGTACTTCATCAGTCATAGCCGTCGGAACAACCAATCTACTGTCTCCCTTGTTCTTCGGCCTATTCCTCAATACTCCATCACCGTCCAGGAAAAACATATCCCAGAATTGATCCAGAACTTTTTGGCTGCTTTACTGCTTAAAAACAGTTTGTCTCTTCGGGAGGTTCACCAGTTCTGAGGAACGTAAGCACCAATTCCAAATCAGGATCATCTTCCTGAGCTTGTTTCAGCTCTTGCGCTGAGTAGTCTACACCTGCAAACCCATCAGATCCAGTTCTAGTTACTGCATACACCTGTGGAGGCGGATCTAGATCCACATGGATTGACACCTCATCTGCTAAATAAGCTACAATTATCTTCTGATGTCCTAACTTGTTCCCCATATCTTCAGTCTGTGACAAATCCCCAGGATTGTCGTCGAACATTAATGACATCGCTGCATAAACTTCTTCACTCTGCAACTCTGCATCGTTGTTGTCTCTATGCCGGGTTTTATTACCCAGAGGGATTACATCATCTACCTCTTACGTAAATTTGGCCCAGTTACGGTGTGCTTTGGTGCAATAGTTACAACCATCGCAAGAGAGTTCGGCAAGGTCCATCTCTGGTCTCATCTCACTACATGGTTTGTCTACTGGCAATCTAGATAATGCATCCGCATTAATGTGTTTCTTCCCTTGTCGATGTTGAACATCCACGTTGAATTAGCTCAAAATCTCCAACCAACGAGCTAGTTGGCCTCACAGGTTTTTAAAGTTAAGTAGCCACGTCAGACTACTATGGTCTGTCCTCACGATAAACCGCTTCCGCCCAACCAGGTAGTGTTGGAACTGTCTAGTGAACCTCACGATCGCAAGAAGTTCCTTCCTGGTAGTACAGTACCTCTGTTGTTCGGGTGCTAAGCTGAAGCTACCATATGCAATTACCCGTTCCTGACCCTCCTGTACCTGTATCAACTCTGCCCCAATGGCGTAATCGGAGGCGTCCGTATCCAGGATAAATAGGTCTGTCGAATTAGGCAAAGCCAGCACTGGAGTAGCTGTCAAGGCTAACTTTAGGTCTTCAAAAACCTGCTGATGCTCGTCTTCCCATATATACTGTCTCTTACCGATTAATCTCTGAAGTGGTGTCGCCCTCTTGGCATAATCTTTAATGAAAACCCTGTGGTAGTTCGCAAAACCGAGGAACCTTTCCACTTGTTTCGTGGTTTTCGGGACATCGCAATTTTTAACAGCTTCCACATATTCATCTCCAATGGCCATTCCGGACTTGTTAATCTGCCCGAGGAATTCAAACTCTGTTTGGAACAGTTCACACTTGGACTGCTTTAAAAGACCTTACTGTCTGAAACGGTCTAGGACTGCTCTCAAGTTGGACATGTGGTCACCAAACTTTTACCCATCACCAGGATGTCGTCTAGAAATGCAAAGACTATGGTCCACGTCAGACCTTGTAAAACTAGGTTCATAGCACGAGCATAAGTACTGGGCGCATTGCATAAGCCAAAGCTCATGCGTCGAAACCGGTATAACCCGTACTTTGTCACAAAGGCCGTCTTTTCTTTGTCAGACTCCTTAATCTTAATCTGGTGAAATGCCCAATTGGCGTCCAGTTTCGAGAATAACTCGTTACCATACACTCCTCAATCAGTGGAAGGGGATCCCCGGACAGAAATCCTTCTTTGTCACCGTATTCAATTTTCAGTAATCGATGCACCACCGCACCTTGCCGTCTTTCTTTCTGATTAATACGGGTGGAGAGGCCCATTCGGAGATGGAAGGTTCAACAATGCCCGCATCTAGCATTTTCTTCAGTTGGGATTCTTCCTCTTGCGCAAATACCATTGGCGTTCGCCGCATCCGTTGTTTGATTGGCCTGTATTCCTTCAAAAAATTTCTCAGTAAGACCGTCTTGACAGCGCTCAACTTCTCTGAAGGTTTCTCTAACAAAGTTTCAAGAGGTACTGGTAGTTGCTGAGGATCACCATCTGTGTCTGTCAACTCCGGTGTAACCCCCGTATTAATACCTTCGTCATTCTCAGCCTGTATCGACTCAGTCTCAGCTGAGGTTCCGATCACGGTACCCTTCCGGATGGTAAAGTACTTGTCGCTGGTGTTCACTAGACACAATCTAGGCTTTTCTTGCTCTGCATACAAACATCTAGGTACCATAACAGGTAAATCTTCATCTGGTTCCACTATGTAGTTGGACAGCCTACTACTAAGTTCGCCATTCACATGTACAGCTGAGTTCGGTGGAATCACCATTTTGCTCGATACAGAGACTCGTGCTACTTACGGGATTTCCCGTAATCCATAAATAGTTTTTCTTCGTTGATAATGAATATGTTTCTGTTACAGTCCAGGGTAACCTTGTGCTTGTGGAGAAAATCTAATCCAAGGAGCATGTCGTCGTCTATTGGAGCCACAAATACGTGTGACTGGTATATTCGGGATCCAACAGTCAAACTGACTGGTCCAATGACAAAAGTCGTCATTTTCATCTCCCTTCCAGCTCCGTGCATGTTAGTGTGCTTTACTATCTTTGGCTTTGGATCTAATGCTTCGTAAACTGTGTCAGAGATGATTGTGACTTCGGCTGCGGTGTCAATTACGTCTTAATGCCATACTCCTGGACCTTGACATCCAGTCGTAACTGCCGCAGAACCAAGCTGGGCGATTGTCATGGTTTTATCCGTGTCTGGACCCACTTCGAAGGCATCGTCGTTGCTTATGCCCAGTATCCGGTTCATCATCTGATTAGGTTCTTTTCTCCGTTTTATTTTTCTTCTTCCCTCCCCTCCTTCTCCTCTTTTTGGTGGTGTGCTTCACATTTTTGGGGGAGCTATCTTCGCCTGAAGGTGTGCTTGAAAGGCGATCGTCATGACTGCGGGTCGGCCTTACGCCTTCTTGGGCGACCCGTCCTCGTTTAAATCATTGGATTTGGCTGGTGCTCTTTTCGCGGTATCCCGTTGTCCATCTTGTTGCCTATTATTCTGTTGGCGTTTTGGTTTCAAGCAGTTACGGGCAAAATGTCCCGGCTTGTCGCAATTAAAACAAACTGGGGGAGGTCGCAAAGGAGGACCGGTTTCCCTTTTGTTTTTGCCTAAACTTCTGACAATTTCGACTCCATATTTTTCATTCCATCGACTAGTATCTGTATTTGGCTCTGAAGACTTCAGTGTTTCATTTTCTGGCTCTCGTGGGTTTGCGTGCATTGCTTTGTTTTCTTGTTTGCCATGTTTCACTGCACTGACTGATTTTTCCTGGTCTTCCGTGTCGGAGTCTGAGAAAAATTCTTGCCTCCTTGACGTCTTGCCAAAGATAGCCTCCGTTGTATGCTGGTACCATTTTACTTTATCGATGGCCTCCTCTATGCTTCTCGGTCTTGTCATAGCCGCCTGCTGTCCTGCTTCCTTATCATAGCAGCCTTGACAGAATCTCCATATTGCCTGAGAATAAATGTGCTCTTCGGGTAGATCCCGGTATGAATTAGTGGCAATAGACAGTAACCTATCTGCCCAGTCTTCTAACTTTTCATTCGGGCCTTGATGGGGGCTTAAAAACTGGACTTGTAGGGTCTCTGGCAAATCTATGAAATTAAACCTCTTTTAAAATTTGCTTACTAAGTCATGATAAGGTATGTCTTCATTACGGGATATGATACTGGTGTAATATTCACTAGCTTTATCCTCTAAACACCAGCACAACTGATCTTTTCGCTGGTTCTGGCCCAATTTGCTGCGTCTGCAAATTTACTAAATTTTATGAAAAAAAAGACTCCCAATTACCTTTGCCATTGTACTTTAGAGTCTTTGGAGTAAAAACTGGTTTACTACCAACTGGTCCTGGATACCCATCTGTTCTAATGTAACCGGGTTGCCTGCTACCGGAAACTGGTGTCTGCGGTAAATACCGTCTACTCGGTTCTGGTGAAACCCTTGATGTGTAATGCTGATTTGGATATTGGGTTGTTGGTGCCGGCAAAGCCCGTCTAGGTGTTAGCTCTTCATATGATTGGGTGTGTTCAGCTGTACTGTAATGTGGATGTAGTTCTCTATAGGCCGTGCTGTCCAAATTAGCGCGATCAGACTTGTTCCGCGCCGGTTTCTGTTCATCGCGAGGTTGCTATTCATACTTAATTGTTCTACGGTTCGTACCCTGGGTGTTCGTAATCCGTATCAAGTGAACCATGTTTATTAATACCTGGTGTCCGTCTGGATTCAGACAAGGGTATGGCCTTTTGGACTGAAAAAGTAGGCTCTTTTAATTCTTTGGGCGATGACAGTTTGTCAGCATCTGAACGGAACTCAGTTTGGACTTCCCCATACTCAATATAATCTTGATAATTAACATTGGCTTCCAAATAATCATTTTCGGACAATAATGGGTCTATATCTATATTCGGCCTGGGAGGGGCCATTGCATACCCATGCTCCATAGTATATTCATCCCCAAAATCAACACAGTCTAACAATTGCATTGTAATTTTTAATCTGGGTATAAGTGCGAAAGCTTCTTTATCAATTGGCCCTTTTTCCGCAATTCCCAAATTCTATCTGCTATGACCTCACCTACCCCGGGTAGAACCCGTAAATCATCATATGCACATGTGTTAATGTTTATTCTATGTGGGGTGGACATTTTGTAACTTAATTTTGCAGCGAGTTCAAAAATGGTGATTGGATTGCAATCTGAGTCACGAAATATTCCAAAACTGGTTAAATGGTACTGGAAACAGACTTTATCGGGAAATTTCCCACAGATAATATCAATATTTCTGGCCAAATATCACAGAATTACATGGGCAATCCACGAAATCAATTAATTTCCACTTACTCCGGTGATTTCGTCATCACCGCAAATAAATTCATCAACCAGTGTATGAAAAACCAACTGCAGTCAAGGGGATTATATTTGACAGAAAGTTGTAAATAATCGACCCTTTTTGTGACAAACAATTAATTTTCCAATGCAAGGATGCTAGTTATTTGCTCAAATGTACTCTGTTGAAGTTATCGTCTGCTGAGGAACTATTTTGTGCTCAACTGTCTCATTCCAACAAAGAATTTCTCCAATAAACCAGCACAGAAACGGGTGATCGCAGCGCCACTGTTGTATAAAGATAATAGTAATGCACCTTACCTTGATATACAAGCGATCACTATCCAATATTCACTGTCCAAATAACTTCTCTAGTCACACAATTTACAGACTTCTCTATCAGTGTACAGAAATGTCAGTTTTGCGGGAGATATCACTACGCCGGGTCTATCCAACTACCAGTTCCGGTGCAACCGCTTACCAAAGGTTTATCTAGATACCGCAATATCACCACACCATATCCAAAACATACTCGATTACGAATGCATGGAGAAGTCGCTCACTATTTAGGTATGCCGTTAAGATAAAAGGTTTAAGACTGTACCACTAATTCATTTTTCATACATTAGCTTAATGGTTACATTCCAAGTTCAAAAGATTTAACAGGTCATATAATTTATCCCACAGAGAAATTATTTTTACTCTCATTTCATAATCGGCGTTTGCAGACCAGACATACAATCTAATTACGTATGGCCGATTCCTAGTTCTCCAACGCTGGAGGAAAAAAAAAGACGCCCACCTGTCCAGAAAATATGAACATTGAGAATACGATGATTGGGAATGCTTAAACCTTTTTAAAATACCTGAGATGTAAATATACACAATAAAAGTCATGATTATGATAAGAGATGCATACAGCTTTCCGAGTTCCAAAGGTGATCGTAGAAAGTACTATGTTTCCATTCTTAAAAAACACTCGTACAAATAATAGCGAACGGCGGGAATTTTTTTCAATGAACCGAATCGTGAATTACAAATGTCAAAAAAGCTGGTTATGTCTAACAGGTGCCTAGTCTACACCGAGAGCAACAATATAGATAGAGCTGCTCAACAGCGAAAAAATTACAAACTTTGAAAGGAACCACCCAAAGACAATTGTTAGCAAGTTCGGTTCCAATTGGGTCAGTATGTTCAGAGGAGAAAACATTTGAATGTTCCCTGCTGGCGGCCATCTCGAATGAGTTATGAACATAAAAATCACAAACTTTAAAGGGGACCAGCCAAGGATAATTGTATCCAAGTTTGGTTCCTATTAGCTTATAGTGGTTTCAGGAAAGAAGACCTTTGAATGCATTTCCCATAAGCTCCCTATGTTAAACTATGTTCCACGCTGGGGCCATCTTGGATGAGTAGTGAACATAAAAATCATAAATTTTAAAGTGAACCATCCAAGGACTATTCTAACCAAGTTTGGTTCCAATTTCAGCATCGCAGATCTTTGAATGCATTTCCCATAAGGTCCCTATGCTAAACTATGTTAAACCGCTGGCCGCCATCTTGGATGAGGTACAACTACAAAAACCACAAACTTTAAAGGGACCACATGAAGACTATTGTGACAAAATTTGGTCCCATTGGCTCAATTGGTTTCAGATGGGAAGATCTTTGAATGCATTTCCCATAGGGTCCTATGTTAAACTGTGTTCCATAGTGGCGGCCATCTTGATTGAGATACGAACTTTCTGGGCATATGTAGGAATTGTAGTCCTTGAAACGCTCAACACTTTCGCAATTCATATTTAACCTCTATCTCAAACAGTCTTTGAAATAAAAGGAAAAAATCTTGAAAATTCAAAGAAAAATGGGCAATAGCTCCTATGTGAGTCGTCAAATTTTCTTTAAAATTCCACAACATGTACATCTTACTATGCTGACCATTTTTGTATGATAAACTGCACTTCAAACTTCTACCATTTTCAATATATAAGACTAAAAGTCGCAAAAAACCGAAAATTTTCCGGAAAGATACAATAACTTCAAGACAGGTTATCGGATATTCTCAAAAATTGTAGGGCGGTTAGATCTCTTCAAGTTGATCATTTTTGCCTCATGTCAAATCTTATATATCTGTAACGATTCTCGAGTAATTTGCAAACAAGAGGCTCTCAAGAGCCTGTATCGCTTACCTGGACCATGGCTGACATATACAGTAAAAAAATCAAAATATTTAAGGGCATAAGTTTTTCAAATGTGTTAGTAGACATTGGGTGTGGGGTTTTCTCACCGTTCATTGAAGATCTTATGGTGGCTTTGAATTGTTATTACTCCCCTTTGGGTCGTTGTCTCTTTGACACATTCCCCGTTTCCCTTCTTTTTTCTATTGATGTAATATTATCTTAAGTTAAACTATGTTCCCACTGGCAGCTATTTTGGATTGGGTCCCGCTCTACTGTCGGCTTTCTTGAAGGAGACCATCTTAGGACCATTGAGTCTAATTTTGGTTCCGATTGGCTAAGATTTTCAGAGGAGAAGATCTTTGAATGCTTTCAGATGTTCCCGGTGACAGCCATCTCGGATACAGCGTGGTCCTGAAAAACAACTTTTTGCAGGGAAGCATCTAAGAACTATTGTGGCCATGTTTGGTTTCAATTGGTCCTGTTGTTTCAGAGAAGAAGAGCGTTGAATGTATTTTCCCATAGGGTCCAATGTTAAAACTGTCCTCCCCGCTGGCGGCCATGTTTGATGTAGCGCGATCCTGGAAACAATTTTTTTTTTATAAGGGACCACCAAAGGACAATTGTTGCCTTGTTTGTTCCAATCTAATTAAGATTAGATCTACAAATTGTTCCCTATAGTCACTGCATGGTAGATCTAACAACATCCCATTTTACTTTCTGTTCTGTGACCTTTGACATCAACCAAACAGAATCCAGTCTTCATGATTTTGAAGACATCAAACCTTACGATAAAAGCCGAGGATTTCAAATGAATCATCGAAACAGAAAGTAAAATGGGATGTTGTTAGATCTACCATGCAGTGACTATAGGGAACAATTTGTAGATCTAATTTTAATTAGATTGAGTTTGTTGCTATTTGCCCAGTATTTTCAGAGGAGAAGATCTTTGAATGCATTTCCCATAGGGTCCTATTTTAAGCTATGTTCCCTAGTGGCGGCCATCTTGAATGAGATGCTAAAATGCTGGACATTTGTAGAAATTAAGTCCATGAAAACTTAACACTTTTGTGATTCACATTTTTTAGTCCATGAAAACTTAACACTTTTGTAATTCACATTTAATCTCTATCTCAAACAGTTTTTGAACTAAAAGAAAAAAGTCGAGAAAATGCAAAGAAAAGGGTGCAATTACTCCTATGAAGGTCGTCAGACTTTCTTCAAAATTGCAGGACATGTAGATCTTACTATGCTGACCATTTTTGTATTTTTCTTTGAAACAATATTTATAAATCATGCTATGTTTCAAACCGTTATCTATTTAAATAAAGTTTCTTACCCTATCTCAACCATGTTTGATTTACTTAGAACTTAGTCTCTATTGCATGATGCAGAAATATATGTCATGTGTTTAATAATTCAGATATAGAAAATTATTAGACAAACCAGTGAGACTACTTCCTATCTTTTGGCAGACTCGGACGCGTATAATTTTAAGATAACACAAATGAATACCAACTTAGGATTAGTGCGACAAATTTTGTGTACAGAGGGTTCGGTTGCAGGGATTGTTTTTAACAAAGAATCCGCAAGTCAATAACTAGAGGCTCAGAGACTGAGCCTGTATCGCTCACCTGACAAAACGATTATATGCCATGCATGACCAAAAATGATCATGTTTTTTACAAATGGGTGTATAGTGTTTAGCTATCTTCTCAATTAGCACCCGTGTGTTTTGTCTAATCCCATTGAAATGAGTAATTTTTGCAAAGGACCTTCTATACATTTAGTATAATTTGCTTTAATTGTTTTGAGAGAAGATGATGAAAAGGATGGTTTCTCATACTTGGCTCCAATGTTGAACTATGTTCTGCACTTGGGGCAATTTTTTTTGTCGGATTTTTGTAAAGTACCTTCAGTCATCATTCCTGTAAAGTTAGGTTGAATTTGCTTCAGTGGTTTCAGAAGAGTAGATGAAAATGTGATTTTCCCATAGGGTCAGATGATAAACTATGTTCCGTGCTGGCAGCCATGTTTTTTAACGGATTGTAACGAAATGAGCAATCTTTGTTAAGGACCTTCTATTCATCCTTCCTGTAAAG
This sequence comes from Modiolus philippinarum, assembly GCA_002080025.1. Lineage (NCBI taxonomy): Eukaryota > Metazoa > Mollusca > Bivalvia > Mytilida > Modiolidae > Modiolus > Modiolus philippinarum. The sequence continues at coordinate 9,082 of MJUU01048612.1, read as the reverse complement.
TGTGGTTGAATTTCCTTCTGTAGTTTCAAAGGAAAAGATGAAAATGTGATTTTTCCCATAGGGTCCAATGTTAAACCTAAGTTATACACTGGCGGCCATGTTTTTTATTTGATCAGAATGAAATGAGCAATCGTTGTAAAGGACCTTCCATACATCATTCCTGTAAAGTTTGGTTGAATTTACTTCAGTTATTTCAGAGAAGAAGATGAAAATATGATTTTTCCCGTAAGATCCAATGTTAAACCTAAGTTCCGCGCTGGCGGCCATGTTTTTTATTGGATCGAAACAAAATGAACAATCTTTGTAAAGGACCTTCCATACATCACTCCTGTAAAGTTTGGTTGAATTTGCTTCAGTGCTTTCAGAGGAGTAGATGAAAATGTGATTTTCCCATAGGGTCCTATGTTAAACCATGTTCCGCGCTGGTCGCCATGTTTTTTGTCGGATCAGAATGAAATGAGCAATCTTTGTTAAGGACCTTTAGGTCATCATTCCTGCAAAGTTTGGTTCAATTGGCTTCAGCCGTTGCAGAGCAGATGACGAAAATATGATTTTTCCCGTAAGGTCCAATGTTAAACCTAATTTCCGCGGTGGTGGCCATGTTTTTTACCTGATCGAAACAAAATGAACAACCTTTGTAAAGGACCTTCCATACATCATTCCTATTAAGTTTAGCTGAATTTGCTTCAGTGGTTTCAGAGGAGTAGATGAAAATGTGATTTTCCCGTAGGGTCCTATGTTAAAACATGTTCCGTGGTGGCGGCCATGTTTTTCTTCGGATCGGAATGAAATGAGCAATCATTGTTAAGGACCTAAAGTACATCACTCCTGTAAAGTTTGGTTCAATTGGCTTAGACGTTTCAGAGCAGAAGATGAAAATATGATTTTTCCCATAGGGTCTAATGTTAAACCTAAGTTCCGCGCTGGCGGCCATGTTTTTTATCGGATTAGAACGAAATGAGCAATCTTTGTAAAGGACCTTCCATACATCATTCCTGTAAAGTGTGGTTGAATTTGCTTCAGCGTTTTCAGAGGAGTAGATGAAAATGTGATTTTCCCATAGGGTTCTATGTTAAACCATGTTCCGTGCTGGCCGCCATGTTTTTCATCGGATCGGAATGAAATGAGCAATTTTTATTAAGGACCTTTAGTACATCATTCCTGTAAAGTCTGGTTTAATTTGCTTCAGCCTTTTCAGAGCAGAAGATGAAAATGTGATTTTTCCCATAGGGTCCAATGTTAAACCTAAGTTCCGCGCTGGCGGCCATGTTTTTTGTCGGATCGGAACGAAATGAGCAAATTTGGTAAAGGACCTTCCATACATCATTCCTGTAAAGTTTGGTTGAATTTGCTTCAGTGGTTTCAGAGGAGAAGATGAATATGTGAAAAGTTAACAGACGACGGACGGACGGACGACGGACGCCAAGTGATGGCAAAAGCTCACACTGACCCTTCGAGACACAAAAAATTAACTTTTCCGTATTCAGCGAATCTGCTCCTACTGGAGTTTTCGATTCTTTTTATTGGTGGATGTAACAATCTTTAAAACTTCACATTGGTTAAAAAATAACATTAAATACTATAAAATACATTTGTACCAACCAAACCCTTAATACCAATTCTCTGTAACCGTCAAACATGTTTGGGCACGCATGGTCACAGATTTCCTTGAAACTTTGTCCACTAATGCAACTCTATTACTAAAGGACAAAAATACCCCCTAAAATTGTCCTGCTGCTTTGGTTGCCATGGTAACGGGTACCATGAATTTTAGGCTAAAATTTGATGTTTTATAGGTGAAAAAACAGCAAAATTCAAACAGATATGGTTCTATAAAGTGTAGTCTTTATGTATTTTTTACATGGGTAGGGTAGAATTAAATATTATGCCAACATATTAACAGTAAAACAATTTTATAACTTTTATGTCTGATAGGTGCACAGGGTTGGGGTACCGAGGGTTTTTTGGCCATTTTGAAGATAGCCCATTTTTGACCGACTCCAGGGATTTGTAACCCCAAAAAGCCACCTTGTTAGGAAGTTTCAAGATTACAGTCACTAGGTTTTAATAATCAAATCATGGAATAAAATTGGTGGGGTAATGGTTGCTAAGGTGGTTACTATGGTGGCGAAAATATGGAATTTCCTGTTTTCCAAGTGCTGTTTTGGCAGATTTGATATTTTCAAATTCCTTCAATAAGGTTAAATGCTTATTTAGATTAATTCATACACACTTAATAATAACTGCTTTTCAAAAGCAAATACAATCAATTAATTCTGGTTGCTGGTTGCTATGGTAGCAAAAATGACAATTATTCAACTTTTATGTTTCTATTTTTGCACCTTTACCCTTAAACATTTCATTAGAAATAAGTTATATTACGGATTTGACACTTTTAATGACACGTGCTCACAATAATTACAAATTATATCTTTGGGTTGCTACGATGGTTGCTACGGTAGCAAAAAATGGTAAAGTTTAACTTTCCCTGAAAATATTCTGTTAGATTTATAACAAAATTTCCCTTTAAACAAAATTAAATGAATTATTTAATTCAGTTTCGACCCTGAATATAAAGTTCTGTCAAAAACATTCAACGATTTGATTCTAATTGCTAGGATTGTTGCCATGGAAACAAAAAAGACATTTTTTTTCACCTTTCGTATTTTTTTTTTTTTTTTCATTTTAGAAATCCTTAAATAATCTGAGTAGAATGAACAATTTTGCACCCAAGTTAGCAAGTAAAAATACCTACAACAGTTGTAAGTACAAACAATGAAGTTTGCCGCGACTTTTTACAAAATATCTTTTTTGATACACGTTGAAGGATGACATACCATATATCAATGGAAAGCTAATTTTTTGCCGCTTCCGTCCATGCAATACTATAATGTTACAACAAAAGATCAAAAAAAGTTTTTCAGTTACCTTCTATGTTATTTTAACAGAAAATTTCAGTCCAAAACAGAGGGAGAATATCTAATTAACTGAACACCTATAATTACCTGCAACCCACAAGAAATATAGAATCCACAATTGCATCGAGTGAGAAACGACATTTCTACACTAGAGATAGTTAAATTTTTAAATATTTTAAACGCGAGGCTTGCCGAGCGTTTAAAATATTTGAAAATTGTAGAAATGTCGTTTCTCACGAGATACAATTGTGGATTTTATTTCTCTAAGGATTTCAAGGATATTCTGGACAAAAATATGACCCCCTTTTCTGATTATCCGAAATAAATGTGTTCCTTAAGCGTGACGTCATCAGGCATGGTCGCCTTTTTTCATGACGTCACAATGGTCAAGTCGGAAAACGGCAAACATATTTGACGTCATAATTGAATTTCATCCAATCACTTGCCGAGAACAACATTCTCTCTAGAGAGGAGAAACGTATTTCTCCAACTGTTCAGGAAACGTGAAAACGGGACAGATATTAGAGAAGGTTTTGTTATTATGTCCCGGGTCTGTTGATGAACCACAAGTCCGCAACACGTGGGTCAGGAGTTTATATCAATTCAAAAGCAAAAAAACGTAACAATCTTATTACTGTATTAAAACCATTTTACCTCATAACATTTTATTTCAGTTGTTTCTGCAAATTTTATCTTCATTTACAGCAAACAGTTTTATGCAAATTAGTAAACAGATAGAATTATGTTTGCCCATTGGTCATACAAATCAACAAACAACATGTCTTTTCATTGGTCTGTTACAACTGATTCGGCTTAGCATGCTGCAAATAAATTACCTATCTTCCTAGCTAAGTTTGGTTCATAGTTTTGTTTACCTATGAATGTGTATTGCTCTGAATAACAAACTCAGCCGTCCAGTCAGAAACCATCTTAAATGGCCATGAGAGTCATACCTTTAGGTGAATTATAGGCTATTCCAGATTGTATCAGAACAACCATAATTTGTAAGCCGATATCTTGCTTCATGGAAATTTATTTTCAAATGTAAAAAATCAGTGGAGGCATTTACTTTAAAATAGTCAAGATTACTTAATATTGAACCAAAAGTATTTGTAAACAATAAATAATAGCACTACAGACCAGGAGAGGCAAATTATATCTAGTTAATCCGCATGCTTCAAACAAAATATGAAAACTTTACTCCATATAAAAACTGCATAGATACTAGCAAACTTTTTCTATAATAATCTCAAACAAAATTTGAAAAAGGAAATTTACCTAAGTTCAAATATTTTGGAAAAAAAGGCAAATTGTAGAATTAAGAATAAGTGACCATAATGTGTTAATAGAAAAAGGAAGATACTTAAAGATACCCAGAGAAAATAGACTATGCCAGACTTGCAATATTTTGGAAGATGAAACACATTTTCTGTTATATTGTAAGAAAAATTCTTCTTTACGATCAGATCTTTTCAACAAAATTATATCTGAAGATGCTAAAAATTTTAACACTTTCACTGAAAATGAAAAAAAGAAAAAAAGAAAATTTTGCTTTGCCTATCAACACTAAAGCAAGTAGAAAAAATAGGGTCCTTTATAAAACGGTCATAAGAACTGAGGACAGGGGACTCGTAACTCTCATGTAATTTTATTTACTCGCTTGTTTAGTTGTGTTTGTTATTGTCACAAACTTCTATGTTAGTTCACAAGACAAATAAAATATTTGAATTTGAATTTGAACATAAAATTGTGACTGACAGACAGACAGGTCGATGGACAGATACCTTTATCACTATAACATGCAGATATTATTTTTCACCTTCAGATAAAACTATGAAATGCAATATAATCTCTTCATTAAGGTGTGAATTTTGCCATGGGCATTTTGGACATTTAACTAAATGCATCAATACACATCCTTAAGCTTAGCTGACTTAGGTAAAAAGTTTGCAACTTTTGATGAAACGGCTGTAAGTTGGGTATACCATTTATACCTCATTCCCACATCGAATTTCTCTACAATACGGGCAGAATTAACATTAAGGTCTATGAAAAATATTTTTAGTCGAAATTGATTTTCTTGGTAAATATACCGAGAGCAGCGGTAAAAAAAAAAAAAAAAAAAA
>MJUU01048606.1:0-15163 GCA_002080025.1 Modiolus philippinarum | reverse complement strand
TTGATTACGTCAGTCTCGGTGTACTTCTTATTTGAATCGGTGTGATTATTAACAAAATATGTCTTGTCTTTCCATACAACTAAATAGGTGTATCTGCGTTCTCCATTTTTTGTGCAGAAACATTGATGTATTAAATCTGCAATTACTGTTTTCAGTTTATTGTGTGGCAGGGTTGTATAAAGTGTAGAAAAGTCAAATGTTTGAATGCTATGGCAATGGGTAAGACTGGTTGAGGAAAGCTGTTCAAGAAGATCTTTTGAATTTTTAAGAATCCACATCTGATTCACACCGCAAATGATAAAATGCTTGGATTAAAAGCCAGTTATTTTTTTTATTTTTTCATTGTTTTATTCATTTATATTGATTTTTTCATCCCTGAATTACACATTTTAATTTTGTTTAACAAAATATACCAAATTTGTGATTTAGACATGAGTATTTAAGGATCTCGCTATACAAATTTACAAGTACAGACAAAGGTACCAATGGTATTCTTGATAAAATACTTATTGTTTATATGCATTTTTTTTCGTTTTTGTTTTTTGTCTGTTTTAAGTGTTTTGTTTTTTTTAAATACGAACAAAGTAACATTACTGACATCTGTGTTTAAAAGTTATAAAAGTTATAAAAATTGCAGAAAAAAAAAACGTGAAGAAAGGAAAAAATTGGGAATATCTGTTTATGTCTGTTAATAATAACCACAGTCAATGTCAGACAAGGTAAACAACGGCAGTAGAATACCGAAGGAACAAAGCACAAGATTACACGAATCAAAGTCCAGAGACAAGGCAAAAGCAAGAACACCAAAAGACGGAATGTTGACAACATTTGTCCATGACTGCAGCTGACAATGTCAGTCATTGACAGTCTAGGTAATAGTTCAAACTGTTTGTTAATTTCTGTATGTGATGTTGACAGTCACTATCAGACAGATGACAGATGAGAGTTCAAATTGTTTGTCCTTGACTGTGGTAAGGACAGTCATTATTTTGGTTCATAGTGTCAGTAGATTGCTCGTATATGAGTTCCGGGAAAGCACAATTCAACTCATATTTCCAATACTAGCTAAGGACGTCATATTCAATTGTAACCAAAAGCAAGAAGATGTTGAAAATGTTCCTCTTGAGAAAAATTTTGGAAGGACTTATTGAAATACTTTTTGGAATTAAAATCTAAAAAAAAAATGAACCTTTACAAGGTGATAGTATACTATGGTTCAATTCATTGCTTAAAATTGATGGAAAGACATTATTCTATAAAGAAGTCTTTGATCATGGTATCATGTATCTAAGTGATCTCGTCAAGGAAAATGGCAAATTTAAAACCATTGATGAGATGAGGAACCGATTTAACTGCAGGATTGATATCCTCAGATAGTTTGATCTCGTTTCATTAATTACAAGCAGAAATGTTAACTTTGATTAATTAAAAGCAGAAATGTTAACTTTGAAACAATTACCACATGTACATTAGTGAATACAATTTTAAGTTCAAAGAGCCTTTCAAAGGCAATTTATCAAGAGTTCATGCCATCGGCATTAGATTGGATTATGTAAGTGGAAACTGAAGTGGAAAGTGATATCCAACTTGAAACTGTATTAAGTATGAAAAAGAAAGAAAATGGGGTAAATGTCAAGGAGACAACATTCCTTATCCAGGTTAAAACGACCAAAAACAAAACATCTAGGGGTCACCATATGGTCTTCAACACAGTGAGGAACCTCACACCATATAGTAAGCCCTAAATTGCCCCGAAAAGGTAAAAAAGTGAATAAATCAATGGAAACAAACCACATCCATTAGCACAAATATCAAGAAACTAAAATTTTATAAGAAGACAAGGACAAGCCAATGACCAGCATATTCCTGATTTGGGAGAGGCGCAAAAATTGCGGTGGGGTTAAACTCGTTTTCTTGTATCCAAACCCTCCCCTATGTGTGGTGAATGGCTAAAAATAAATACACAAAAAGACTCGCAGTAAAAATCAAACTAGAAAAAGTCCAACATATCAAGACGAGTACCCTTACAATGAAGTACATAGAACATGAAGACAATACACACAGGTACTGTCCGGACAAATGCTCGCAGTTATTGACAGCTAGCTAAGGATATAATTTCCGTTGACTATGATATCAAGCCTTCTTACAAATGAAATTTCAATTGAAATACTTCTAAATAGATTTGGTATAACAACATCATCAATTATGAAAGAAGAACATGATATTGTGCAATGCTAAATACTGTCAATATGAAAAATTGTTTAAATTAAGTTATGGTGTAAAGCATTTAGGAGATGATCAATATTTTTGCCAACAAAAACCAGAAGTAAAGAGTTAACAACAATGCTGTATTTATATCCTTTATGGATAAGTTTGTTCAACGGATTAATAAGTTTGGAAGGACAATTTTTTGAATTTATGCGCTTTGTAAATGATATTTCCATAGAAGTTTGGATGTGAAATGCCCTGATGTATAAGAGCCCTGCATGTAGAACCAAATTTTCCTAATAAGTCAATGTATCTATAATAAAATTTAGAGAATGTTTTTACCTATTTATGATATCTAAACCCTTAAGTTATATATTAAAAATTACTTTTGACTACAAGTTAATAAATTTTCAGTTTAAATTACTACATAGAATATTGCCTACAAACACCTTTTTGGTTAAACTTGGTATAAAAGATTCCAGTCTATGTAACCTTCGTAAAGCAGCTCAAGATTGACTTTTACATTACATTTGGCAATGTCCTAAAATCCAAGAATTCTGGAATCAAGTTGCCAGATGGATAGAAGAAATATTTGAAATATCAACTGAATATAGAGAACACAGTGCTAATAACAGATCTAGATGAAATTCATTTGAGATCATAAACTTTCTGCTGTTATTTACAAAATATTTTGTCAATTGCTGCAAATGGGCCAATTATTTACCTTCTATGCAACTCCTACAAGCTAAATTGAAAGCAGACAAAGAATAGAAAAATATTTGGCACTAGCTGCAGGAGATATATTGAAACATGATGAAAAATGGGCTAAAATATTAGATAATATTGTACCTGATTAGTTGAACTAATGTGCAATTAGATCTGCTTACTGCTTGATTCCTCTTACTAAAGAAACCTCATTCACTCACCAGTATGGAGATATTAGATGGCTAAAATTTTAACAATGTAAACCAATCATATTTTACTTTTGATCTTCACTATGAATCTAATTGTATGAAACACAAAATTTGAACTGGTTTCCGCAAAGTGACCAGTACCGTACTACCTGAAGCATTGAAAGAGGCACTTACGTCAATGTTTTTAGCATTCAAATTTGATCCTGATTTTATGAGAATGTCTGTTACTGCGGGATTTTCGTTACTACTTGCCGCATCATGCAGTGGTGTGTTTCCCTGAAACATTAACATTATGTTATTAACTTATCATTAATAGTATGTATCTCCTATCAACAGATATATTTAGTAGTTAAATAACTTTATATACATGTTAATAAAATTCATTAAACCTTTGTGTGTCTTGTCTGTTTTCTAGTTAGTTCACACAAATGCTCTTTTTTCTACGAAACAAGATTTACACAGTAGACACAAATACGTAAAGCATTCTAAATGCATTCGACTAAAAATATAAGATGACGAAAGACTACATAAAGTTGCTGATAATACTAATCATTGCAGTTATTGTATTGTTCATGTTTAAAATATTACCTATCTTTATAAAGAACTATACCTTTAGATTGATTTGAACATGACAATTACAACACAACAAGTTACGAGTGTAATAAACAATGACTTTTTTGTATTTAATCAGTTGCTGTTTAATGCCTTATGTGAACACATAAGTGATATAAACCAGAAAAAATGATTTGTCGTACCTAGAAAAATAAGAAAAGTTACCGTTAATTAGTTTTCTGCATATGCTCATTTCGACAATTTGTCTCACCAGTGTAGTTAACCGGAAAACGTGTAAAATCTGATAGAGAACAAATAGCTACAAGGATCTGAATAGAAAATTCAAACTTCAGCTAAGGACTGAATAACTCATGTGTAGTAAAGATATAACACAATGTATTTGTGCAAGCTGCTTCCATCTTTTCAAAAAGTAAGAAGAAAGTGGTCTGTCGGAAATGAAGTAATGACAAATATAAAATACTAACACAGGGCATTGAAAGAAACTGAGCAATTCCTTTAATTTGAATTTCGGAAATCCGTAGACAATTGAACAATTGCGCCAGAAAACAAGATGTCAGATAAAACAACATGTAAATACATTTAAGATAGTTCTTGTTTTGACTTTGCAGTTAGAAAATGTATTGTAAGGTACGTCTATAAAAAATCGAGGGTTTATAGCATAACGTTATTTGTGTATAAAGATGATACAGGTGCACAGAACCTTTTTACTCTGTACCCTCAGTTAATATCACAGTAAATGTCGATATAATATATCGCGTTTGCATATATATATAGGTCTCCAGTACCACCAAAAATAAACAGTTTCAACTCGATACAGACCTGGACAGCTTCTCCCGTGGATTGCGTCTAAAAGATTATTTTCATGAGCAGGAGAGGAAGAATCTATTTGAAGCTGGTCTAAGTGAATCTGACGAGGACGATAAGGACGGTACACCTATACCTAAGTTTAAAAAGAAAAGTAAATGGAATCCACCAAAAAGCAAAAACGAGAATCTAGAACTTTTTATAAAAAATGTTAAACATGAAATTTCATCGTGCATCTCTAATAACAACAACAAATACAACAATTTGACAAGACACGAAAAGAAGGCATTGAAAGATCTAGAACATAGAGATGATATTATTATAAAACCTGCTGATAAAGGCAGTGCTGTAGTTGTCATGAACAAAGACGACTACATAGAGGAGGGTAGAAGACAGTCGTCTAATACTCGCTTCTATAAACAACTTGATTCCGACCCAACAGAATCTATTGCCGAAGAAATAAGAACCACATTGGCAGAAGTGTATGAGAATGGACATATTGATGATGACACCTATCAATATTTGGTTCCAGAGAAATGTACACCTGGCAGATTTTACCTACTGCCCAAACTTCACAAGGAAGGTATTCCCGGAAGACCAGTTGCATCATGTAATGGTCATCTCACTGAAAAAATTTCTGAGTTTGTTGATTTTCACCTACGACCGCTTGTACACAAACTCCCTTCGCATCTACAGAACACTATGGATTATCTCGGGAAAATTAATAATTTGACCCCCTTTCCAGAAAACACTATCTTGGCTACTATGGATGTATCGTCATTATATACTAACATTCCAAAAGATGAAGGTATACGTGCCTGCGAAAAAGCATGGAACTCTAGACAAGACAAAAATCCTCCAACCGAGTGCCTTGTCAAATTACTCACTCTTGTTCTGGAGAACAACAGTTTTGTATTAAACGAGCAACATTATTTGCAAGTTAACGGAACAAGCATGGGAACCAAAATGGCACCTTCATATGCAAACATTTTGATGGGAAACCTTGAACAAGATATCTTGTCTACAGCTCCATTTAAACCAATTTCTTGGTTGCGTTTCATTGATGATATTGATATCAAATGGAATGGAACAAAGAACAACTTGACCATTTTTTTCAACATTGTAACAGTTTTCATTATTCCATCAAATTTACATCTGAGTCCTCAACAAAGAAGATCAGCTTTCTTTACACCACTACAACCATTGTCAACGGTAACATCAAAACTGATCTCCATACAAAGAAAACTGACAAGCATCAATTTTATCTCCGAAAAGCTGTCACCCCAAACATTGTTCTCGCAGTATCCCTTATAGCCAGGGCATACGAGTTAAACGTATATGTTCGGAGGAACACCTAAAAAACCACCGTTTACAAGAACTAAAAAAACACCTTCTCAATAGGGGTTATAATGAAAAAAACATCATCAGTCATTTTGAAAAAGTGAACAATATTGACCGCAACTCTTTGCTTGTGTACAAAGATAAGAGTCGTCAAAATAAAAGAACACCCCTTGTTGTAACTTATCACCCCAGTCTCCAAGTACTACCATCTATAATTCGTAAAAATTGGAGTTTGATCGAGAAAGATCCAAAGTTAAAAAAAACTTTTCCAGAAATACCAGTTATGGCCTATAGAAAACCAAAGAGCATACGAGACATTTTAGTAAATTCCAAAATAAAGAATAAACCCCAATCACCAGGTGGTTACAATCCTTGCAAACGTAACAACTGTAAGTGCTGTAAATCTGCAGTCATTGGCGACACATTTAAAAGTAGTGTCACCAAAGAAACTATAAAATTTTCTCACCTGTATCCTGCAAAACCAAAAACTGCATCTATTTATTGACTTGTGGTTCATGCAGTCTATAATATGTTGGACAAACTACCACCTGTTTCAACATCAGGTTAAACAACCACCGTTCATTTCATAATAAAAAAAAGAAACTGTCCTGTCACGCGCCATCTCCAATCGACAGGACATACTTTTGAAGATATCAAGGTACAGATCATTGAAGAAAACGATCAATGGGATGACTTCACAAGGGATTTGCGCTTTAGAACCCTCACAAATCCTACAAGAATGTATGGATTTACATAATATAAATATTTGTATATATTATGGAACACTTAAAGAAAGGAAGACACAGAAAGAAATCACAACTTATGCCCTATTTGTACAACACATCTTGTAAAAAGGAAATGCTTACAGTCTTTAAGTTCAGAAAGAAATAACAAAAAGAAAAGAGTAGCCATGGTCCAAATAAGAGTAACTATACGACTTATGGGAACTATTAATCCTCTAATAATCAGCATAAAAGTAAAGGAGTAACAAAACATCGAATCTTTTGTGCACCTAACAGTTACTGTCCGATATACTGTGCCAAACAATACATACCATATAAATTATAACTTATATGCCATGTCTATCAAGATTATTACTATAATTTTGATTCTTTTTTAACTGCAAGTGGCTTTTGAAATGAAGCGGACAGATTATCTATTTTGTATGAAATCTTCAATTCATTTATTGCACCATTGAGGGTTGGTATTTGGACTATGAATCTACAGCTATATATGTAGAATTAAACTATTACAAATGTTAAAAAATGGATAACAGGAAAAACCTACAATGGCTGCAAATTATTATTACATGCAACAAATTCATAGAGACATGATCAATGTGTAAACCTAAGATTACATTTTTTCTACACAGGGGGATATTTAGATCACAACTGTCCCAAAGAGTTTTGCCTACTTCAGTCACAATGTTTTCACCGATGAACAATCCCAAAATAAATGAAAATATTTTCTTTAGTTTCGTTGCAAAAGGTACACAGATCTGTTTCCTTAATCTTACATCTAAAACAACGTTGGATTTGTACTTAGACTGTGATTTAACATTTTGTACTAAAAAAACAATATATTTATTGTTTTTTGCACTTAAAAAGTGACATATAGATGTGTTCCCAGGAATCGATAGGTTTGTTCAAAACTTCATTCCATTTCAATGGCTTATTCAAAGGATTTTCTGCATGCAAACCAATGAATTTGTTATAGAGAAACTGACTGGATTTTTTATTGTGAAAAAAAATCAGGACAGGAGGGATCTGAATAAACTATCCAGGATAACAAATATCAAGCGAAATTTCTTGCTTCCACCAAAAAAAAAAAAAAAAAAAAAAAAAAAAAACAAGAGAAGGGGCAGTCTGAAACGACAGTTAAGCCCCACGCCCGGTTGTTGAATGTTTGTCTATTATTATAAGCACCCCACAAAGTTGTACCATAAAAGATCTGGCTTGTCACTTAAATCTGAGTCATGCAAGAAATGTAGTGACCTTATTTCAATCAGGAGTATCATTCCTATAGCATGTGACATATACTGATGAAAGATTAATAATCTACACGTTATGGTATCTAAGTTCCAGATTGTAACACAAACCTTACCCTAAGTTACTCATGTAACCGTACTATCACAGCCAAACTTTTACAAAAGGGTTACAGATTTCATAAGTTGTCGAATATATTTAAGAAGTTTTGTAATACATATGAACATCTTATATCTAAACATGGCGTTACTCGTAAACAGCTTATTACTATGGATATTTCTAGTCTTCGTTTTTACGGTAATGTTCCAGAAATTGATTAAAAATTGAGAAAAACTGGGACGTAAATTACATTCTTTATGTAATAGGGATAACGGCAAGATATTCTGCTGGCATCAGTTAAATTAGCTTTGAGACCTAGTGACCTGAAACTTTTGCACACATACTGGCTTCTCACTGATACTGCCGATGTCTACTGAAATTTATGATGATTCTTGACCAATCCCTTCAGGGATTCTTGAGTTTGATTTTCTTCCATTGTGCGACAGTGTTCTACCAACAGACTAGGCTCCTTGAGCTAGCCGGCAGTATAGCGGCGAGCACCCCTTGACCCGAATTACATATTGTCTTTTTCACTCCTTTCAAGATTGTGGTCATGGAGTTAGAAGTCTACCTGTATTGAGTTTTATTCGTATGTTTTATACTATAGGGAAACGGGACAGATAAAGGGGAGGTTTGGGTACCCATTACCCGATATAACACTACCTCTGTCTTTTCCTAGTGCCGGTACAAAATCCGGCTGTCATGAGTTACTTTCGTTGTCTATGCTTGACTTTTGTCTAATGCGTCTTTTTCTTGTGTAGTTCCCTTGCAAATTGTTGCATGTAATTATAAATTTCAGCCATTGTAGGAATTTCCTGTTATCCATTTTTTAACATGAAATGTAGGTCAGTGACTTAATTTTTATCCGTAGAATTGTTGCTTTACAGAACGCATCTAAATATAAAAAAAAATGAATTCCTTTACGAGTTGTAGTATCCTAGATCAACTCTTCCAAAAAAAAAAAAAAGAAAAAACAACCTAAGTCTCTCATGCATGAAATGATGTTCAAAGTCACCTATTCTTTTGTGGATCTTTCTAATTTTAAAAGACGCATCTACATACAAAATATTACTCCTCTAAGAGTTGTACTATCCCAAATCTGGACTCTTACAAAAACTTTAACTTAGGTCACTGATGCATGAAATGCAGGTCACTGTTATTTGTAAACAATGTAAATAAGATGTTTCATTGGTCTTTATCCGGCCAGTAATGTCATTACGTATATGCCATGTTGTCAAAGCGCTCATTACATGAATGTACACGACTTAGTTTCGTTCTTTACTGATACCTTACCATTGTTTTTTTGCCTTTACATTTCTGGAAGTGATTTTATTTCATAGGAGAAAAGCAAAAAAATTCTTTTTGCAAAGAGGTTATTGTTTGTGATTTAATGTTTTCATCATTAAAAAAGAACAGTGGATGGACCTAATAACTGAAGAAATTCCTTGTTTAGAAGTCGAGATATGCCTTGAAACTTTTTTAACAAAAGATGTAATTTTTTAAGAATTTTACCTTTGTTCGTAGAGTCTGATCAATTGCAGCATAATTTACTTTACGACCAGTCAAAACTACATCTTTTATTCCATATTTAGGCATAGTTAACCGTGTGAATGGTTAATTAAATTTGAAAAGTTATACTCTTAGTTGTTGCTCTAAGACAATGTTGTGTCAATTAATAATGCTTACAAATGGACGTTTGTGACTGTCTTGAAACAAGTGAATAACTTAAACTACTGGAACATATTTTTTTAAATTTTGCTAAAATTGGGTTAATAAAAAATTAAAGTCAAACCTCATAAATCTAGTGGTAATATATAGAGAACAATTTGGGTATGGAAAAACATTAACATTTTATAATTTGATATCAAACATAAAAAATACAATTTAGAGACAATACTGAATGGATTCAGAATAAGTCATCAAAAAGAAGAAAAATACATGTTACAGATACTCCTGACCTGGGTACTAAAAAGGTAATGAGCCAAAACTTAGTTAAATATTCAATTTGAGTGATTTCTACCATTTCATTCAGTGAATTTCAAACTTATGCAGTTCCTTTGTGTATTGTGGTATGTGATTGTAATGTGTGGCCATTGTTAGTGTTCCCTGTTATATTTCCTTCTCATTAGATTAAATCAAGGACAGATAATGCATAATGGTTTAGTTTCATTTGTTATTCAATTTTATCTTATGAACTGTATTCGCTTTTTTGTTGTGTTGTCACTGAATAAAACAGTGTGATACATGTCGGGCGACGTGATAAACAATGTATCATAAAAAGGGAGTATATCACAAATTAACTAATTTTATCTTTAATTGTGATTTGTCTTGAGCAATGCTTAACACAATTATTTCACAGTGAATAACAAAATGAAAAAGATTGAAAATGTAATTGATCAGATTTTTCTGATTGAAGATGTCAGGATATTTGCTTTATATTCTGTTTCATTTTTAGATAAACTTTATAAATATTATGATGCATAAGGTTGGAAAACAGTTATGTTCTAGCCAAATTCAAATTTATGAAAATCATAAAAACATAAATGTTTTAGGTATATCATTGATTTCAATATAAACCTATGAGTTTATTTATATTTTTATTTTACAAACTTAAAAAAAAACGGATGGAAGAAAATGACCAACTTACGTTAACATTATTTAAGTTTAATCGTTAGATTATTAAAACTGTATCATGGGCAATACTAGCTCTGTCTACAGAGTTAGTAGTTGCGATTTTTTTTATTGTCAATTTAAAATTTTCGAAGAGTTGTCAAAAATATAAATGCCAGAATAATTCATGTACAGCTTTTAAACTAGAAAAGTTAAATCGTCGAGTAAAACATTAGACCATCTAGATCATTAGTACGCTGTAACCGCACTAAAACTTTGGACCTCTTTGCATTTTATACTATTATTCCTCATGAACAACTGAAGTCATGGCTGCTAGTTTTAATTCATAGATGCTTTTCCAGTAAAAACGATTAATTTATATATAAATATGTTGATAAAGTTAGAAATTAGCAAGCTTTGTAAGAAGTAAAAACGGAGAATTAAATAAAATGCTAGACTTTCCTATCAAGAACACATTTGTCCGGTTTGGAAGACTTCTCTTTCAACTTATTGTCGGAATTTAAAAGCCAGTAACTGTACAACCCATTTAGCTACTGTGTTTCTCTTTTCTAATGGGAATAAAGTCATCGGAAAGCCTCCTCAAAAAAAAAAAAATAAATAAAAAAAAAATTAATAATAATAATCATTTAACTTCACCTTCCATTATAAGCATATTTCTATATAAAATAACCCTCGCTTTGGCAATTTTCTTTATCTTATCTATCAAAACCAAAGATTCTAAGATATTTCTATGTGGACCTCATTCCTTGTCCTTTATCTAGAAATTTACAACAGATGTTGAGGACAAATTAAGCTGTTGCAAACGCGATGACTTATTTTTTTCCCAGCATTCAGCATTTCTTTTCATTGTAGCGACATTCAAACAAACCCAGCATATTGAGTAAACATCTTCAACTCATTGTCCTACTTAAAAACACATTGTCGATACAATAACTTTCTTGATAAAGCAAGGTTTTCCGCACATAGATACATTACATATAACTTGAAGTAATCAGTACAAAAAATGTTAAGATTCATATCACAATATTTTGGACTGCTATGGAATATCTGTTTCCTGGATGACAACAAAACATTCCCTTTAACAGTATTGCAAATTTTTTCCTCTACTGGTTCTAAAAGGCCATAGACTTAATCAACACGTTGGTGCCTTATAAGAAACAGATGATGCCTACTCTACCGTTGCACCTGATGTCGCACATATCTTTTATTTCGTCTGTGTTTGTGTCCCAATTTTCTCCTCTATGCCTTGCTTATGATTGGTCTTCGTTTCTTTGTTGTGTTACAGATAATTTCATCCCTCATGCATAGCTCTGTCCTTAGCTGAATTTTGGCTTTCCTATTTAGACCCATTTGGTTATTTGTTCTCCATCAGATTTTACACGTTTTGGTTGATGGACTTCCAAATGTTTTGGTTTTATCTGCACTGATGAGACATAAGTTGTCGAAATGCGCATATGCAGAAAATAAATTGGCAGTAACTTCGGTATTTTGATATTCATTGTCTTTGGATAATTATTTATTGAATTACGGTTCGAGTCTGCCTTACTACTACTGTACTCTTAATTGGCATATATTCGATGGATGTGCATTCTTTCTTCAATATATCAATTGCCTTGAAATAAGAGGACAGTAAAGTTTCCCTGGACTTATACTATAGGCAAAGTGTCTAAAAAGAAAAACAGTGAATATGTTAACCATATCATATCTGTTCTGCCTTTAATATCAATTCTCTGTTTGCACTTTTGTTATTACAAAGCAGCTGTGGCAAGCATGGTCTCAAATTTACCCGACACTGTGCGACCTTAACTTTTGACGGCGATATTAAAAAAAAAATGACTTGATTTCATTTGATGTCCAATTGTCTAGATTGTTAACCATATGCTGGTAAAAACCTTAGGCACATGGAATGAAAATTATCTCTACATGATAACATCTAAGCAATACGTTTTTGAAAAATTCAAATCAAAAATTATCTTTTGCTAAGATAGATGCTATGAAACCAAACATAGCCGTTTCAGTGATTCAATACTATTTGATTTTAATGCTGCTGATGAGAGATTACTTGAAACAGGTGTTCAGCATACTTTACTGATTGTTATGCAAATTTGGTATTTTTGTATTTACAAGAAAAAAATGCTAATCATTTTCAATAATGCGGCCTTAAGGTAGATGGGTAGTCCAATTTTTTTTTTCCATAGATTTTCTTTATTTTCTCAGGAAAGTTTCCTTATTATATTAGAATTGAAATAAAAAAATAAAAAAGGGGGTCACCGTGCTTATTTTTAAAATAACTGAGATCAAAATAATCAAATATTTCTAATGAATATGTAGGAAAAAACAGGTATATTGTTGATTTCTTTAAAGCTATTCCATAGATTGTTTTCTACTTTATTCATTTGTTAGCCCTTTGAACATACTTTCAAAAAATATAAAGAAAAATGGGGGTCACCGACTTTGTTTTCCATAAAATTTATAAAATGTGAATTTTCATAGTGATATCTATATAAAATATTTTTATCAGATTATCTCCCTTTTTCAAATATCTTGTTCCAACGTATTTATTTATCAAGTTACCATGCCTCGTCTTATTAGCTAAATACATGTAAATTTAACTCCATGTAGGTCCTTTGCATATTGTATTATGAATATAATATTGATTGATTTATTACAAATAAAAATATTTGCATATTCAAAAAGCAGACAATACCACAACAACATAAATAACGAATTCAAAATGGCGGAAGACTACCGATCTACCTTAAATGTAAAGTTCTGGTCCGAAAGTCAAAGTCAATTGTAAAAAGCATATTGCATTATGGTTATATCGACTAATGACAAAAACTACATTATATCCATTATTATAAACAAAAAGATATCTAACAACAAATGTTTAGTGAAAAACAGAATGATCTTGCAGTCAGTCAATTTCAATGTTAAAGAAAATCAGCAGGGTAGCAAATTATATAGACATGAGATATCAATCATTCTAAATTGATATAAAAGCGGCAACAAAAAAAAAAAAAAAAAAAAACAAATAAACTCGAGCTACAAGTAGTAATGAAATTATAATCTGTCCAAGTTCAATGTCAAAGGTTATTCGTGAATTGTAATGAATATGTTGATATTTCATTCCAATACGCATTGTAAGCAGATAAAACATCTTCAGTAAGCGGTAAGTTACAAACGGGAAAGATGTTTAAGTCCATATTTTAACAATAAATTGTTAAAAATGATGTGACCTTGAATAAATACAGATATTGTGAATATCAAGGTAAGATGTCATAAATTATCTTTCATGAATGGTTTGTAGAAGTTATTGACAAAAAATAACAGTAAACACAATGTCCTAAAATTACCATCACATACCTCAAGAAAGGGGAACTAGAAAATCACATCGGAAGCCAAGAAACAAGCACAGTTAGCCATATAACGTCTGAGTCGGGCTAGGTACCGGCACTAGGCTAGCGTTAGGGTACCAGTTTATAGGTACAATAACCTCCCGTTCCTCTATCCCGTTTCCTTATAGTTAGATACGAATAAAACCCAATGAGAGTAGACAACTCTCTCTAGGACAAATATCTTGACATAAAATAGAATATTAATAAAAATAAAATATAAAATATAATCTAAAATTTGGAGCATAGAGCGACCCCCCCCCCTTTTCCATTAAACTGCCGACTAGCTCAAGGGATCCAGTCTCTTGGTAATACCGTGGGGCTCTTCAGAAGATAAAAGTAAAAACTTTCCGAAGGGTTTGTAAAGAATAATTAAATACCGAAGTTACTGTGAATTTAATTTCAGCATATGCGCTTTTCGACAACTTATATTTCTTCAGTGCAGATTAAAATTTAAACGTTTGGAAGACCATTAACTCAAAGATGTTTAAAAACTGTTAAAGAACAAATAACCAATATGATCTAAAAGTAAAGCCAAAATCAGCTAAGGACAGAGCTTTGCATGAGGGAGATACTCTTAAGTTTTTCACAAAAATTTACAAAAATAAGATATTGTAAGGTTCCAAATACAATCGTCTGTCGAGTCAGCACCAAAGTATTGACTACTGGGCTGTTGAATACCCTCAGAGACTAACAGTCCACCAGTATTTACATCGACTCAGTAGTAACAAATAACTAAATACCGAAGTTACTGTGAATTTAATTTCTGCTTATGTACATTTCGACAACTTATTTCTCTTTAGTGCAGATAAATTCTAAACGTTTGGGATACCATGAACTCAACGATGTTTAAAAACTGAAAGAGAACAAATGACCAAACTCAGCTAAGAACAGAGCTTTGCACGCAGAATTGTCACGCATTTCAGTAAACATCGGCAGTGTCAGTGAGAGGTCAGTATACATGTAAAAACTTTTGTACATTGGATTGTAAAGCAAAGTTAACGGATTCATGTAGTAGAAAATCCCATCGATATCTATGTCACACAAAGAATTCAAGTTACGTCCCAGTCTTCTGGATGCCTAATCAGTTCCCTACATATTTACAGCATTTCCATAAAATCGAAGATACGAAATGCTCTTTGTAATGAACTGATTTCATGGCTCCACATATTTAGATATCACATGTTCATATCATTTTGTAAAACTGCTTCAA
>MJUU01048603.1:80276-120805 GCA_002080025.1 Modiolus philippinarum | reverse complement strand
AACAAGCTTAATATCCAGCCGTTACTATGCACCATCAACAGGCGGCGTTTTTCTAAAATATGGCTGATGAAGTAGACGCCCACCTCATTAGCATGTTTAGAAGGGAGATAATTTCACACAATGACTTTTCGGACTGGTAAAATAAAATAGCTCTACATTTCATACACCTCTATCTAAAAATACTTTAACATGTCAATAAATAATGGGCCTTTTCGATAAAGCATTTGGTCCGCTCTGCGGTTTCGTCATTTATATACAATGAAACAGTTCCGGTTATCAACCCAACGCTGCAAGTGTTGTTCATTCTGAACACAATTCATAACACAGTCACTGTTACACTTTCATATTTAGATTGCTAGGTCATTGTTAACTGCGACTCTAGCTGCATTAATGTTGTTATAATAAAAATGTATTCAGGGTTTAAGTTGTGTATTGGTAGCCAACCGCACGGGTGATAACCTTAAGTGAAGAGTGTTTGTACCTATATTAGATGGAAGACTTCGAATACAGGAAAAGATAACAACATTTTATGGAAAGTTTGATTTTCCTTCCGTCAAGTCCTTGCCTTACCTGTAGTCCGATGAGTTGTATGTGCAAGGCAATCTAAAGATATACGGGTCTCTAAAAACACCGCAAAGGACCTCCTTTTTTATGCACAAAGGAGCACAAAGGACCACGAAAGGGTATAAAATCAACACAAAGCACACGAAACAATGTTCTTTGTATTTAAATATTTATATTTTTCCAAAAAATATTTTGATTTTATTTATCAATTTTATCGTACGTTAAAGCAAGGGATTTTGTGAACCCAAAATCGTTATCGGCAAAGACACATTATACCACATCGTTTTTGCATAACGTTACAGTTTATAAAATTGTGAATTTAAAATTATTATTTATTCAGAGATTATATAATGTTGAATTTGATAATTATCATTTATATTATCAATCAGTACAAAAGTTTTATAATTTTCCGACAAACCGGTTGACAATTCAAATTGTTTTTCGGGTATTGTGGATATCGAACACAAGTGGTATTATTTCAGAATGCCTCCAAAAAAAAAATATTAAGCATTACAAATGTATATAATGTAGTTTTCTGTATAAAAATTGAGAAATATTCATTTAGTTGACGTTAATTTGATATATTATATCGTTCAGGTAATCACAAAATCTTAACTATACTTATGTCAGAAATATTCGTTAAAACCGAACAAATAAATAAATACAGATTAATACATGGGCATTTCCATATTGGCCTGGTTATCATCCCGAGACACCCATATTGGCCCGAGACGAAGTCGAGGGACAATGTGGGTCGAGGGGTGATAATCAGGTCAATATGGAAATGCACATGTATTAAACTTTTTATTACATACTTCCGACGTTTAGAAATGCCAGGCCGATATGGACCGGAAGTCATTTATTTGCCCAGGCCAATATGGACCAGAAGTCGTTTATTTGCCCAGGCCAATATGGACCGGAAGTCGTTTATTTTGGCTGAGATGCACGAGGAGCATAAAATAACCTATTATTTTCCAGGGGTGTGAAAATATGGACAGTTTACTTCCGGTCATATCGATCATGCAAAAACGCTTTTATTTCTACTAAGTATGTAATAAAAAATATTATTTTTTTGTAAAGATATTAATGATTTAATGCTTAGAATATAATTTCATGTCCTTTGTGCAGAAATAATAACTTTTTATGGTCCTTTGTGCTACTTTGTGCTCCTTTGTGCACAAAGGTGGTCATTTGCCGTGTTTTTAAGAGACCGCTAAAGATACTGTTATTTCTGTAATTTTTGCGTCTGTTTGCCACAGGATTGATCACAAAATGCTTCCATTTAAATTTTAACGTTTTGGCAATCAATATTTTCCCAAATCAGAAAAAGAAAATTTACGTCTTGCAAAAGTCTTCTAGATATGTGAATTAAATGAAAATGAAATTTTAGTGTACTTCCATAGAGTTTGTGAATAGTTTAGGTTCCAAGTCATTAGAACTGAGGGCAGGGGGATAATATCATTTGCTCCTTGTTTATATTTCATTGTTTTTATTATCACATAATACATAATGTTGTATATATGGCAAATAAAGTTTTTGTATTCTTGTATGACTTATATTAGGTTTGGATGAAGGGAGTATGACTTTCAGAAAATGTCATATTATTTTGGTTAAATAGATGTGAACATTTAGTAATGAGAAGTATGGTATTAATGGACCAGGTGTGACTGCTTCAAATTAAGATAATATTATCTTAATCCAATTCTTTCTTGTTGACGATTATGAAATATGAAAAACAAAATAATAGCAAGGACGTATCCCTGATAATATGCATTAAAAGCTATACTATCCAAACGACGTCATTGGAATCGCAAATCAAAACCATAATAACAGATTTTGAAACATTTCTTTACTCTTTAGTCTTAGGAACATGCTATTTACTTACATATATTACTATTATTTCAGGTAAATCATTTATTGATTCATGGAAGCATCTGGTTTACCAGCCGATGAAAAAGAGGGGTTCCAATTGGGTTTCAGAAAAAACTGGGCTCCAGTCGTTTTTTTTTCTCAATCATAAACAATTTGCCTAAATTCTGTATGAAAGTTAAAACATTCTTGCAGAAAAGGGGGAGATATAGACTTCCAGTCTCTTGATCCTCCGCCTTTTGGATCTGCCAGTGATTTGTAAACTTATTGAAACTGAAGCTGTAATAAGAATGTACGATTTCGAAAAGCTATGTGAACAGATCAGTTCAGAAAAATAAAATCTGTAATTTTTTACCTAAAAAAAACATCAAAATTCACGTGGAATTTCGAAAGAAATTACATGGACACTATATGTTATTCGGAAGGCGAAGGGGATATAGCGGGGGATATAGGGCACATACAAGGTATATGAACCCGTGTCCCCTGTGAAGCCCGAATAACAGTTACATTCTGCTAGAAGTGCTATATAATGTTTATTTAAAAGCGTTTAAAATTATTATTTTGCTACCAATGGGATACGGTCTCATATCCCCTGTATCAAAATGAAGGTTTTACTTGGATATTTCACTTCAACAGAATATCTATATTTGTCTTACTGTGTCTATTAGCACGGTATAATATTAATGGCACTCATTGTAATTATCCTGAAATATATTTTGAGACGAAAAAGTAATTCGAGAAAATCATCCCCAAATGAAAAGCTGAAGCAACAAATTGAAGAAATAGTAAGTCCACATGGCAGTAGATAGATTGCATACGCCAAAAATAGAGATAACACACGCAAACATACATACACATGTACACAAGACATAGGCTCAATTCAATAAACTGTGTCCCTACCTGACCTTCAAGACCAAATAATTACATTTCGTGAATATTCATTTGAATTCCGCCAGTTTGATAGGTGAACATCGATCACGTGGCATATCAACGTGATGTAACACATTTGACCACGTGTTCACGTGGCGGATGAATTTGTAAAAATAGAATCCCAATGTACATGATGTACTTCCCTGTAAATAAAGTTGTTTTTTTTTATATTTCGGGTTTAAAATGTAATTATAAGAATTGAATGCATTATTTTGAAGTTTCATAGGGACACTATGAAAGGGTTGACCGGGCGCACATTTTCAACATGAAGCGCTACCGCGCTTCATTAATAATGTGCTTCGGTCAACCCTTTCATATCCCAATGAAACTTCAAAATAATGCATTCAATTCTTAATCAAATGCAGTGATGATGAACATTACCGATTCAACAAATGCTTCTATATCAATAACAGACGGTTAATTGTAAAAAGATGACAAAATGCTACATTGTGTATGAATGTACACACTATTTTGTCTGTTTCCGTCCACATTGGATGACATTTTCATTCACACAGAAGCTGACAAAAGATACACACGTCACATACTGTCTGTTGGGACAGATTTATTAAATCGGTTCTAAATAACGGCATAAAACACAAGACAGTTGTAACAAAAAGTAAATGGAAAATTGTGTAATTAAAACAAATGTAAATTCGGTAATAGTTTTAGCCAGTCTATAAATTCTAGTGCTGTATTCGTGCAGAAAAGAAGGCAGGATTCATTGAAAGTTCAATTGAAGATGCAGTGACATCAGATTAGCATTTTTATCCCCGCACTTTCGAAGAAAGTTCGGGGATAATGTTATACCCTCCGTCTGTCCGTCCGTCCGTCCGTCACACTTTTCTTGTGACTCAAACTCCTGTTACATTTTTGGATTTAGTGATTTAATTTTGTTGTAGAATTGTTGCATATAGTCTGCAGATGCGCAATAAGCTTTCGGATTTTCGATATTGGTCTTGGTGCAAACAAGAGGCCCCATGATGTCAATTTTTACACATGTGGCATGTGACACAAACTCCTCCTACATTTTTGGTTTTAGGGATTTTAATTTTGTTATAGAATTGTTGCATATAGTCTGTAGATGCGCAATAAGCTTTCGGATTTTTTATATTGGTCTTGGTGCAAACAAGAGGCCCCATGATGTCAATTTTAGCAAAGACCCAAAGATGTGGATTAGACACATGTGGCATGTGACACAAACTCCTCCTACATTTTTGGATTTAGGGATCAAATCTTTATGCAGAATTGTTGCATATAGTCTATAGATTTGCAATAAGCTTTTTTGGAATTTTGGTTCCGGTTCCAAATTTGGTAAATTTCCTGAAAATGTCAAAGACACATATTTTTTTTTTTAATTTTGGCATATTATCTTATATTCTGACAAGTGTTTGGTAAAAAACAAAATTCTGATAACTTAGGATTCTGAAAGGCGGTTCCAATTTTGGTAAATTTCCTGAAAGTCTCAAAGACCACTTATTTTTTGGAATTCTACCTAGCAACCGTATTTAAAATGTTTGTGTAGTTTAGGACGAACATTTTCATCAATTGTATTTCAAAAATATTTGATTCCAATTTTGGTAAATTTCCTGAAAGTCTCAAAGACCACTTATTTTTTGGAATTCTACATAGCAACCATACTTAAAATGTTTGTGTAGTTTAGGATGAACATTTTCATCAATTGGATTTCAAAAATATTTGATTCCAATTTTGGTAAATTTCCTGAAAGTCTCAAAGACCACTTATTTTTGAGAATTCTACCTAGCAACCATACTTGAAATGTTTGTGTAGTTTAGGACGAACATTTTCATAAATTGGATTTCAAAAATATTTGATTCCAATTTTGGTAAATTTCCTGAAAGTCTGAAAGACCACTTTTTGGGGGGAATTCTACCTAGCAACCATACTTAAATTGTTTATTTAGTTTAGGAAAAACATTTTCATCAACTGGATTTCAAAAATATTGATTCCAATTTTGGTAAATTTCCTGAAAGTCTCAAAGACCACTTATTTTTGGAATTCTACCTAGCAACCATATATCCTAGGATTCTTTTAGTAACAATAATGACTATCAATAGGTAGATTTAAAAAATAATGAAAAAATATGCCAAGGGTATATAACAACTGTTTTCTGTGTCAAACAGGGAGTGCGGGGATAGCTGTCGTTTCCGACAAAATCTAGTTTTGTATGTGATAATAATTTTTTTTATATAAATATTTAACAAACAAAGAAAATAAAATTATTAGCTCACCTGGCCAAAGGCCATGTGAACTTTTGCCATCACTCAGCGTCCGTCGTCCGTCCGTCCGTCCGTCCGTCGTCCGTCCATCGTCCGTCCGTCAGTCCGTTAACTTTTATTCAAAGATCTTCTCCTCTGAAACCACTGGGCCAATACTAATCAAACTTGGCCTGAATCATCACCAGGGTATGCTCTTTCAAGTTTGTGATTTTTATGTCGGTTGACCAAACAACATGGCTGCTGTTACTAAAAATAGAGCATAGGGGTAAATTGCTGTTTTTTGCAAATTACTCGAAAACTATTACAGATATCAAAATTCTAACAGCAGTAAAAATGATCAGCATGATGAGATCTACCTGCCCTGCAATTTTGGAGAATATCCGTTTACCCGTCTTGGAGTTATTGCCCCTTTTCCGTAAAATTTTCAGTTTTTCGTAACTTCTGGTCATATATATTGAAATTGATAGAAGATAGAAGTAAAGTTTGTATAACAAAAATGGTCAGCATAGAAAGATCTACATGTCCTGCAATTTTGAAGAAAATCTGACAACCCACATAGGAGTTATTGCCGCTTTTTCTTTGAATTTTCACAATTTTTGAACGTTTTTACTTTTATTTCAAAAACTGTTTGAGATAAAGGTTAAATATGAATTGCAACAGTGTTGAGCTTTTCCAGCGGGGAAGATAGTTTAACATAGGACCCTATGGGAAATGTATTCAAAGATCTTCACCTCTGAAACCACTGAGCCAATGGGGACCAAATTTTGTCACAATAGTCCTTGGGTGGTCCCCTTTAAAATTTGTGATTTTTGCGTTTGTACCTCATCCAAGATGGCTGCTAGCGTGGAGCACAGTTTAACATAGGGACCCTATGGGAAATGCATTCAAATGTCTTCTCCTCTGAACCCACTTAGCTATTTGAACCAAACTTGCTTACAATAGTCCTTAGATGTTTTCCTTCAAAGTTTGTGATTTTTATGTTCATACCTCATTCAAGATGGCCTCCAGCAGGGAACATAGTTTAACATAGGGACCCTATGGGGAAATGCATCCAAAGATCCTCTCCTCTGAAACTACCAAGCCAAATTGAACCAAACTTGGTCACAATAGTCCTTGGGTAGTCCCCTTTAAAGTTTGTGATTTTTACGTTCTTACCACATCCAAGATGGCCGCCAGCGTGGAACATAGTTTAACATAGGAACTCTATGGGAAATGCATTCAAATATCTTCTCCTCTGAACCTACTGAGCCAATTGGAACCAAACTTGGTTACAATTGTCTTTGGGCGATCCCTTCCAAAGTTCGTGAATTTTAGTTTGTACCTCATCCAAGAATGAAAATGTAACATCTGCTGAACTTATTTATAGTATGAATGGGTGGTCTATAGGTGACAATGAATAAAGCCAGTGACCAGGTGAGCGATACAGGCTCATGTGAGCCTCTAGTTATTTATCTCATCCAAATAAAGAAACAAGAAAATCAATTACGAAATTTAGAGTAAGTGATCATGATCTTTTAATTGAAAAGGGCAGATATTTTAAAATCCCAAGAGATCAAAGGTTATGTAAATTATGTAAGATTATTGAAGATGAATATCAGTTCTTTTTCACTTGTAAATATAATACACTTTTAAGAAAGAACCTATTTGATCATTATCAAAATTATAATATTTTTACATCTTTTTCTACTTTAACAAATTATAAAGAATTAAATATTATTTTAAACCCATCAACACCCAATGATATGAAGGCATTAGTGTCTTTTATAAAACAGTCATTAGAGACCGATGATGTCTTTGTATCAATATGCTAAATTTGTATTGAATTATGTTTGTTGTATGCATGTATTGCTGCAACCCTAATGGGTTTATGTTCTGCAATTAAAGTAAATCAATTATTTGCATCTTTGGGGTATTATGGTTCCAACATTTCAAATCTTGAAGTCATCCAACATTTGATGATACATTGTATATTTATTCAAAAGATCTCGTAGAAAGAAAAAAAAATTAATAAATGAAATAGATAAAAAATAAAAATGCGAAATTTACCGCGCATCTTCATTTATGTATTAATATGGAATTTTGCAGTGATGGTGCAATCAAAACAGACGTTGTTATACCAAATCTATTTAGAAGTATTTCAATTGAAATTTCATATGTAAGAAGGCTTGATATCATAGTCAACGGAAATTATGTCAGTAACTGCAAGCATTTGTCCGGACAGTACCTGTATGTATTGTCTTCATGTTTTGTGTACTTCATTGTAAGGGTACTCGTCTTGATAAGTTGGACTTTTTTCTAGTTTGATTTTTACTGTGAGTCTTTTTGTGTATTTATTTTTAGCCATTCACCACACATAGGGGGAGGGTTTGGATCCAAGAAAACGAGTTGAACCCCACCGCAATTTTTGCGCCTGTCCCAAGTCAGGAATATGTTGGTCATTGGCTTGTCCTTGTCTTCTTATAAAATTTTAGTTTCTTGATATTTGGGTTATTGGATGTGGTTTGTTTCCATTGATTTATTCACTTTTTTACCTTTTCGTGGCCATTTAGGGCTTATTATATGGTGTGAGGTTCCTCACTGTGTTGAAGACCATATGGTGACCCGTAGATGTTTTGTTTTGGGTCGTTTTAACGTGGATATGGGATGTTGTCTCCTTGATATTTACCCCATTTCCTTTCTTTTTCATGTTTAACGTGCCCTTTCATTCACCAAAATTATTTTGTTTGAGTTCGGTTCTGAGATATGTTTATATACAGCTACTTATTATCCCCCGGCTTAAGGGGGTTCGCTACTCCATTTGAAAATAAATAAGATTTCAAATAAACATGATTTTCTGTTAGATAATTCAAAAAGAAGTAATTTAAGGGAAAAAAATTGATAGGTTGATGATCTCGTTTTTGAGATTTAAGTGATTGAAAATTTGGCGTGAAACTGAACTCCTCTGATTTTTCATAGGATTAACATTAGGAAGGTTTGAACATGAATGAATGTGACAGAATAAATAGAATTCAATGAAATTTGTACAGAATGCTCACAAAGATGTGTTAAATAAAATTATGGAAAAAATTAGGGGGTCAATGGCCAAAAAATTACAATGCGTTGAAATGGACAAAACCCGAGGATTTCGAAAATCTGACAGAAATCCCAAAACATGAGGAGCGAACCTCCTTAAGCGGATGGTATTAGTAATCATGGTGTCCTTCCGTCCGTCCGTTTGTTGGTTCGTCCCTCCGCCATAGGGTACTTACGTTGTGGCAACAACTCCGCCTAGACCACTTGATGAATTCATTGAAACTTTCACAGAATGTTCAGTGCACATTGCAATTGTGCACCATGTATTTGAAAATTTTCTTTTTTTTTTTTTTTTTTTTTTTGGTTAATTTTTTTTCAGGAAACAAATTTTGGGCGGGGTATAATAAGTGAGCTTTGCTTACAGTTTCTCTAGTTTCATCTTTTGTTAACTCTGTGCACTAGGTTTCTTGCAGCGATATAATGTACGTATGGTAGCGTTTATTTCCATGGCGAATGTTGTACCTCATACAATCATAACATGGGCTAAATAATTTTTCATGTCATGCAATATGCGTTGATAATTTTTTTCAAAGCCACAGAAAATTGCGGATTTTCGATATATTAATACTCGTCTGTGAAGAACATTAGACACCTTGTGGGAGACGAGTGTTAGAATTCACCAGTCTACTTGATGTGTGAGACGAGTGCTTGAATTCCTTAGTCTGCTTGATGTATCAAACGTGTGTCTGAATTCGCTAGTCTGCTTGATGTGTCAGACAAGTGTTTGTTTTCACCAGTCTGCCCGATGTTTGAATTCGACAGTCTGCTTGATTTGTCAGACGAGTGTTGGAATTCACCAGTCTACTTGATGTTTCAGACGACTGTTTGAATTCACCAGTCTGCTTGATGTGTCAGACGAGTGTTTTAATTCAGCAGTTTGCTTGATGTGTCTGACGAGTGTTTGATTTCACCAGTCTGTAGCCATTTGCTTTCAGCCGCTGTTGTCTGTTGTTGCTGTTAAGTAGTAATTAAGTTTCCACTATTTATATTGTTTTTTCATTGTTTGTATTTGTGTATTGGTGTATATATATGTGTGTGGTTTTTAATTTGTTTTGTCCTGGGTGGCTTTAAATTGATTTATGGCTAAATTGTAAGAGTGAATAAACGTGAATTAATTTGGAACTTGTAGTGGGAAAGCACGTACAACTGCAATTAAAAAGGACGTTTAACTGCCATAACGCGTTTTATGCTCGATTGCGCAAAAGCAGATATGGAGTGATCACCTCTGTTGTATGCGGAATGGCTTTTGTAAGAACTTATTATAGCTGACTTTTTTCTGGTTTGATTTTTACTGTGATTCTTTTTGTGTATGAAAGTGACAACAAAAGTCAGAATCGATCAAAGGAAGAGACCAGTAAGGAAAATCCGTATAACATTCGACTGAATCAGGGGAACACAATCCGACACAGAACATTTTTGGCAAGCCGTCATATTCCCGACTTGTATTTGTTTTTTAGCCATTCACCACACATAGGGAGAGGGTTTGGATCCAAGAAAACGAGTTTTACCCCACCACAATTTTTGCGCCTGTCCCAAGCCAGGAATATGTTGGTGATTGAATTGTCCGCGTGTCTTCTGATAAGATTTTAGTTTCTTGATATTTGGGTTATTGGATGTGGTTTGTTTTCATTGATTTATCCACTTTTTACCCCTTTGGGGCCATTTAGGGCTTGCTATATGGTGTGAGGTTCCTCACTGTGTTGAAGACCGTACGGTGACCCCTAGATGCTTTGTTTTGGGTCGTTTTAACCTGGATATGGGATGTTGTCTCCTTGACATTTACCCCATTTCCTTTCTTTTTCATAATAATGTAATACACACGAAGTTTATTTGATTTTAATAAAATTTCGAAAAAAGTTTCATAATAGCAACATTCTTGACGCGAGGGAACCCATTTTTTATTTATTTATATTTTTTTTTGCAAAGAAAAAAATCTTATTTATATGTTATTTCAGAGTCATTTGAAACTTTGAACAATGTTAGATTTAGTTTTTGCATTTAATTACGCCTCTCTTTCAGAGGAAAGAACATTTAGCTTTTGACATATTAATGAATATTTAAAATACTCAGAAACGATAATCTTCACATAAAGGCTTATTGGTCTTCGTATATGAAATACTAATGGAAATTTTCATATATTATATAGCATGGTGAAAATTATAGCTCTGTGCATATTTTGCTTGTTAACGGAGAACAAATAACACGCCTTATTTTGAGCAATTATTGTCAACAAGAAATAAATATGTTGCCATGACAATTATGAATACCTATACGCAGATAATCAGTTTGTCCATTCGTCAAATGATTTTGAGCCAGACTCGAAAATGTAGCTTATACCTATTCTTGCTTGTACTGCACAGAACCGAAATGAAACACAAACCGTTAAGCTGTTTTTACAGACGCTAAGATTTTGGTTAAGTAAGTAGAAATTATATTCATTCTTTCAATTAATTTTCAATCAGACAATTTAAAAAGATTACTATTTCATATTTCATTTTTGTGACACAATTTCTTTCATATAGTTTAATTATTTCTTTTTATAATTGACATAATTTTGGATACCATTCACATTGAAAGCTAGCCAAAATAAATATTTCAAAATTTAAGATGGCCCTTCAGATTTTAAAAACTCCAAATGTGCCTGATATAAAAGTTAAATTAATAATAAATGTTAGATTGATACATTTTTTTTATTTGTGATATAAACATGATTACTGAGCCAATGATCCTAATTTCTTTCAGTAATGCAGTTTATTGTGTATTAGTGTTGAAAAAAAGCTAAGTAATGCTTATTAATCATTTTCGAAGGGTGATGATTTTTTTAAATGTAACTAAGATTTTCAGATTTTTACACATGTTATATTTAATAGAAAGAAAAAAGAATTGAAATTTATTTAGATGTATTTTTATTTTTAAGATTTTTATTTCATGAAAATGTGTTAAGGTAAAGCTGGTGTCATATGTTTGATTAAAACTTGCTGAAGCGAAAATGATTGCAAATCAGACAGCCATTTGATTTGTTTTGTTGAACACACATTCATTCGCAATTAATTTCACATTCTAGATTTTTATGTATTTTTATTTTTAAGATTTTTATTTTTATTTTTTTAGCCTGTTATGTGAACAGACTCGCAAATGAAGCTCACTTGTTTCTTCTGCACTATACAAAGATGAAACAAACAAAATTATATGTTGATTGCAGACACAATGAATGTAACAGTAGACTTCAATAATGTAAGTAGACTCTATACTGATTTTTTCCATTTCAATTTGCTACAACATGAGGGTATCTTCATCTCTAATCTTTGTCGTACTCTGGACTCATGTTACTGTTTGATTTCAAATTTGAAAATCTAAATAACGCTTTCAGACAATGAATACCGATTTTATTTCATGTTGCTGTTTTATTTAAAGTGTGAAAATCTAGATGACGTTTTCAAACAATGAAACCTGAATTTTATCATGTTGCTGTTTTATTTCAAATGTGAAAAAAGTAGTGCTTTCACACAATGAAACCCGATTTTTATTTATGTAGCTGTTTTATTTAAATAAGAAAATATAGTTTCCATAACGAGAACTAGTTGATTATGATAGCGAGGCTTGCCGAGCTTTTAAAACTTTGAAAATTTATTTAACGAGATGTGAGAAATTTCATAATAAACGTGTTTAAGTTGTGGAAACTGTTTCTCTAATGACTGGACGAAAAACACCGAGGATTGTATTCCGACAAAAATTGGCGGGAAATGTCACGAAACTTTTTCTCCTCTCTAGAGAGGAGAACAAATATTTCACCACCGTTCAGGGTATGTGAAAACTGGATAGAAATTAGAGAAAATTTAATTAACGATTTCAGACGATTTATCCCGATTTTTTGCATGTTGTGTTTTATTCCAAATGTGAAAATTAAGTAACGCTTTCAGACAATGAAAACCGATTTTTATTCACGTTGCTGTTTTTTTTCAATTATGAAAATCAAAGTAACGCATTCAGACTGACTAACACCAACTGTGACAAAACTTGACTTTCCACTAGCATTGTTACGGGGGCCATGCGTGGAGCAGATCATGCTTACCCTTCCGGAGCACCTGATGATACCTCAGTTTTTGTAGGGGTTCACACTGCTAGTGCTTCAGTTATGTGGCGTTCTTGTTCAGATTTGTTTATTTGTTTTGTCTCTGTCATACTATCTAAATTCGTGTTCGATATGAATTGCCGTGATTTCGCATTTATGATATTAGAAATCCTCCTTTCCTCGTTCTTGCTTCGGTATTCGTTTGCTGATGTATCGGACTCGCCGCGATACGGTGATATATTTTCTGTCTCGACCTTCAAAACAACCATTATTCTATATATATCAATAAAATAAAACACGTTATAATTCTTTCTCGAAGGTCGTATCAAAACTTGTGCTCCTAAAGGTTCAATTTTTGGACCCCTACTGTTTTTGTTTGATATTTTTTGGCATAACTGATAGATTCGGATATATTGTAAGGCTGATTGATAATGATACCTTTTTTCAGTACGCTCGGAGTGACTTGAGAGTCGTATAACCAGATGTCCTAAAATATCCTAAATTATTGAATAGGTCTGAGCGTGGCTCGTATATTTCATCCCAACAAAAACTAATTCACACTTATACTATTATAAAAACATCATTTTATCTAAAAGTGACATTTTATTCAATTAACGATACATTCATACTTTCATGCTTCTAATGTTATCTGTTTTTTATATTGTTTCCAATATGGCTTGAACCTTGTTTTATGAAAAACATATTAGCAAAGCAATACAAAAACAAATTAAAATCAGAAAAAATGCACAAAAATATATAAAAAAGTATATGTACATTATAAGCAAACCACAAACCACCTGATATTTTGATAGAGTTTAAATTCAGCTCTTTTGACGATATCATAGACATAAATGAAATTTTCAAAATAGATAATTTCCAGATGGTTATTGTTTTCATCTCGCCTTGCGATGCCAGGGTGAGCTTTTGCCATCACTTGGCGTCCTTAGGCCGTCGGTCGTCCGCGGTAAACTTCTCATTCAAAGATCTTCTCTGAAACCACTTGGCAAATTGGAACTAAACTTGGTCACAATAGTCCTTGGTTGGTCAACTTTAAAAATTGTATCCGACAGGTCCGTACCTCATCCAAGATGGACGCCGGCGGGAGCATAGTTTTAACATTTGATCCTATGGGAAAGACATTCAAAGATCTTCTCAGAGATACCGGTCCAATTGTAACCAAACTTAGCTACAATGGTCATTAGATGATCCCATAAAAAAGGCATCCGGCAGATCAGAACCTCATCCGAGATGGCCGCCTGCGAGAAAATAGTTTTGACATTGGACCCTATGAAAAATACATTGACAGATCTTCTTCTCAGAATCTACCAGTCTAATTAGAACCAAACTTAGTCACAATGGTCCTTAGATGGTACCATCAAAAAGGCAACTGACAGGTCCGTACCTCATTCATGATGGTCATCAGCAAGAACGAGATTTTACATTGGACCCTATGGAAAAGACATTCAAAGGTCTTCTCAAGAACTACTAGTCCAATTAGAACCATAATTAGTCACAATTATTCTTAGATGGATGCTAGCAGGGAACATAGTTTTAAGATTTTAAGGGGAACCCCTGTCTAAATTTTGATTTGAATTGTGGTCTGATATGGGTTGTTTTCGATGATGGAGCTCTCAGTTGCCATGGGAACCAGACCAAAAAATGAAACTTGAGAAAAAATAGTATTCTGCTTGTTGTATTATTTCTGATTTAAGTAATACTTATAAACTAAATTACAAGGTGAACACTGTCCAATTTTTTAAAGGGAACTTTGAATGTTTTAAATTCAGCTATTTGCGTTACCTTGATTATAAGGGAAATCCCTGCCCAAAATTTTTTTGAATGGTATTTCGTGATGGGATCTAATAAATGGCGGAGTTTTCGGTTGCCATGTGAATCAAACAAGTAAACTGAGATTAAAAAAAGTATCCTACTAAATTTCATGCTTTGTTTTTCAGAAATATTTAAACACTCGTTAATATGGAAAACCCCAGTCCAAATAATTTTTAAAGGGGCTTGTAATGTATTGATTTAGGCAATGATTAATACCTAAATTTGAAGGGAAACCCATATTAAAATTATTTTTGAAAGGTGGTCATGTTGGCAAGAAATGGGTCGAAATGGATAACACATTCAGACAAGTTAAAGATCCTTTCTGAAACAACTTTTCCAATAAGAACACCATGGTACTTTGATGGTGTATTCCAATTTAAGTATCCGGGAGGACTGCATTTCATCCAATATGGCTGCCAGCATCGAGATAGTTTATAATGGATTCCATTTAAAGAATACAATCTCTGTTCGCCCCTCTTTAAATTTGCGTTTGGAATGTCCTCATCCAATCCAAGATGGCCTCCAGCAGGGAACATATTTTAACATTGGAAATACCTTTTATCTATGTCACAGCCAAGGTCCGGGTGAGCGATACAGGCCCTTGAGAGCCTCTTGTTGATTTAGCGCAGTCATATTTTAGAATCACATACTTAATTTGTAACATTCGTGCAAAAACATTGCCTATGCTAAATCTGAAGAAAAGTCCGAGGAGTTCAGATTCCCGACAAATTTTAAAGTACATATGATGTTTTCCATGAGATAACTTCATATTACTTCATATTCAATTTTTTAGCAAAAAAATAAATAAATAAACAATTAAATAAATAATAAATAAATGAATAAAAAAACAAAATCTTTGATTTTAATTTCCATTTACTTTCAATTTGACTTTGGAACATCATATAAACGATCGGAGTCTAGTAATTATAACTTAAACTAATGATTTGATTTTAAAAGTCGTTGAATTATTTTTGTAAAGTAACACGTACGTTGACTTGATTGCAAGCAAATTAAATGGCATAATGTTCTCAATCTGCTCGTAAATAGAGAGTCTTTTAGATATAAGAGAAATTACATGTACTTTCAATTTCAAAAAATGAACAGAAACATTATTTGCTTCTAACGTTGACAATGCAAAGAGTTTTATAAATAGACAGGATTTTGAAATTCAATTATAATAATAATATTATAATAATAATAATAATAATAATAAAATCTTTATTTAAAGAGGGTAACCCAGTTAGACATTGTCTAATTTTCATTGGGCCCTCTAAATATCAACATATTTACAACAATTAATATATAACAATATTAAGTATGACATACATATAAACAAACAATAATAAATGTATAAATAGATCATTAAGAAGTCGACAACAAAATAGTTGAAACATTTTTTCTTAAATATGTCTAAGTTTTTAGATATTTTTAAATCAGTTAGTAAGTTGTTTTATAATGTATAAGCAGAATAATGAAATTATTTTTTTTTTTTTGTAAAAATTTGTATCTGGTCTCGGTATAAACAAATTGTTTTTGAATTGAGATCTAAGCTGTAAGTATTTATAATATCATTTTTCGGCCTCAAATAATCAGGTACCATTTCATTAACAATTATGTACATAAGAATAGCTTTCTGAAATTTAACCCGACCTGTAAAAGGGAGCCATTTCAAAGAAGTGAACATAAACTTTGAGGATACTGATTGCTATGAAGTTCCTAATTCAGTATACTGTATAGTTGTTATATTTAGCATGGTATCAATTTTCGCGCTATAGGGTCTGTAAGTCTCGTCATATGACTCACGAGAATCCACGATAAACAGACAATTCGAAAACGTTTCCCGCCAAAATATGACGTCAGAGGATTGTGACGTTCAAATTTTTGTTTGAGATGTCATTTATCTTTGTTTAAAATGTAACTTCCGGGTACAAATTTTGGTCCCGGAAGTTCCAAAATTGTACGAGACTTACAGGCGCTATTCGCGTTTTACAGGATAAGCATGAAAATTTATACCCGTGAATGTTTCATCGTTAATGTGAATATAAATGAACATAATGACGTTAACTTTAAATCAGCGAATGTAAAACTCCGCGAATAAAATCGAAACCAAAACTGCAAAAATTTCGTACCGAGAATATAAAGTACTGTACGTTAATTTGAGTCAAACATTGTTGCCTTTAGTTTTTTGTTGTTGATTTTTTTACTTTATCATTTTTTATCTTTCAGGTCACAACAGATTGGGAATCACAACACCCGACACTTAGCCTTGCTATTGTTATACCAGGTGTACTGCTAATGGTAATTATAGCAGTTGTCAATTTTGCATTTATTGTGGTTTGTTTTCGTACCCTGAAAAAAAAGTTTCATAACCTTTTAGTGCTAACTGTGTCGATTAGCGATTTTATTCTAAATGTTTCAGCAATTTGTTTGACTTTGACACGAGTGTCCAAAACTTTTCAGACTAATATCAGTTTATGTCTGTTTAATATTTTCACAATCTTTTTTGGAATTGCAACTACTTATAGTACAGTGCTTGTGATATGTTTTGAAAGATTTCTGGTCGTCAAAGCAAGAAACTTTGGAATGAGTCAGTTCCTAGATAGATTCCAGTATGTGATTATAGGAACAACATTAGGAATTGACTTACTGGTAACTTTGCCAAGTACCCTTTTCATACAACATGTGGATTCCATTGAGGCTTGTACAGCTCCGATACTCTACGAAAAAAATTACTCAGTCCTCGCAAAGATCTTTGCTTCAAGTATTTCATGTATTTTGGTATTGATTGTTATAACTGTAGCATGCACTAGCAGTTTGATCTGGTCGATTTTCTTTAAGAAAGAAGGCTCTAAGGTAGCACCCTTACAACAAAAGAAATACAACGAGGAGCAACGAGGCAAGGTAGCAGATGAGATAATGTCACGTGAAATACCTGGCACTTCTATAGCAAATCCAAACCAAAGTTATGAAGGCCCTTCTTCGTTATCTGCATATGCTGAAGATGAATTGTCTGACGGAAATAACGAGAAAAAAGTCACAACCCAAACAAAGATGAAGAGAATGAAAATGGTTTCATTTAGTGACAAATCAGAGCAGAATCGAAAAGAAATTGACACTGAACGAGATGATGACATTAGCATTATTAACACACAAAAAGATGAGGTCCAAGGAAAGAAATCTGTCGCGGTCCGAAGACAGAAATCTGACGCATGGGAAAAACGAGCGTTTTTAACTGGTTTGATGATTGCCTTTATGACAACATTATTCACGTTTCCATATATATGTACATTTTGGTATGACATCTTTACAGAAACTGTAATGCTAGAGGAAACGCGTTCCATTTTTTCATTTCCTCTGCTAATTAACTTGATGTTACACCCGTTTATATATGCATGGAGGGTACCAGAGATCAAGACAGAATTTCAGAAACTATTTAGATCAAACAACTAAGTTGATATTGATATTGTTTTTGAGTGTATCAAAAACTACCTGTTTTGGGTTTCATTCGCACTTGCGTTATCTAAATTTAACATTTTATAAAAAAAAAACTAAGGAGTATCTCCCTCATACATGGCTCTGTCCTTATCTGAATTTTGGATTTTATATTTAGACCCTTTGGTTATTTGTTCTCCATCACTTTTAAAAAATATTTCGGTGCATGGATTTCCAAATGTTTTGCGTCGATCTGCACTGAAGAGACATACGTTGTCGAAATGCACATATGCAGAAACAAAATTTACAGTAACTATGGTATTTTGTTATGTTTGTTATTCTTTAGGGAAACGGGACAGGTAAATGGGTGTTTTGGGTACCCATAGACCGGTTTAACTCTACCGCTGGCTTTTGTTAGTGCCGGTATCAAGTCCAGCTGCCCCGACTTTATCGTTGTTTACGTCTGTCGTTTGTTCTTTTTATTTGTTGTGTTTTTCTTGTGCAGTTCCTTGATACGGTGTGGTATGTGACTGTGTTTTCGGCCATTGCAGGTGTTTTTGTTATGTTTTTGAATTCTATTTTTGATAAAAATTTCAATCTTAGGTCACAAAAGATAGTTATATGCCAACAATCAATAAATAGTTGCATAAAGTTTAAAGGAATAATAACGTAGTATAATTTACTTCAAAAATTGTCCCGATTTACATTCATGAAAACTTTTTGGGATTTAAATATTTGGAAATTGTATATTTTTTTTTTAAAATAAGAAAGCATAGCTCAAAAAGCTATCACTTGCAAAAAAATGTGGAAACTGTCGATGACCATAAAATTAATTACTTTGCCTCAGAATATGAAAGAGGGTATAACCTCCCTACCCCCTTGAGTCCAGAATAAAACCAAAATTTGAGATGAAGTCCAGAGTCCATTTTTTAGTTTGAATGTTTTTGAAATTTGAAGTACAAGTGCAATATGCTTCGACTTTTGAATCCGTTGAGTCAATGAACTCCAGTTGTCAAGTCCAAAGTTAGCCCAAAATAACGCCAAAGTCCCGAGTCCAAAATCACAAAAACTATTTAATAAATTTATGGACGAATATGTCATTTACTATGATGGTGATTATTAGGTTTCGTGCCCCTATCAGAATATCCTGCATTTAGACGCACATTTATAATATCCTTGTTTGCGTTCTTCTGTCATGCTAAACAGTTCGAATTTATAGTTTTTGGTTATCAAAAAGAATTGCTTGCCACAGACAAGAGCTATGCACGAGGCGATACTCCTTAGATTTAAGAAAAATAATGATTAAAATTTAGATATTGCCAGTTCCCAAATAAAATCGGTTTTCGGGTCAGCACAAAAGTACTGACTGCTGGGTTAATGAATACTCCCGGGGACTGACAGTCCACAAGCAGGGGCAATGGGTTCTTTGAGGTATTTTAAGTATTTTTTTTTACCATGCACTTAGATTCCAAATGGTGATAACTTTCAAAAACATATTATATTAATTTTCAAATCATTTATTTCATTTTTCTGTAACTGCCGGTATTTTATGTATTTCGATTGAACTATTTAATAGTAATTGGTACACATCTTATTTATTGCAAAGTAATTCATGACCCCTGTGCTTCTTTCAAAAACTTTTTGGAAAATGAAAATACTTTAATTTACACCAATTATATTTTAGATCATAAGATTGTTTGTATACCATTGTAAATTGAAAAAAAAATCGTTATTTGATAGTTCATTTTCATATTGTATTCTGATCCGATAGGGAAAGTGGTTACAAAGTGGTTACAAACTTTTTGAAAATTAAAACAATGTAAATAAGATATTTTTGATGGAGTATTTTGTTTGATGTTATTTAGAACAATGTTGAAAATGGTATGTGTTTGTTGTTATTTAGAACAGTGTTGAAAATGGTATGTGTTTGATGTTATTTAGAACAATGTTGAAAATGGTATGTGTTTGATGTTATTTAGAACAATGTTGAATGTTTGATGTTATTTAGACCAGTGTTGAAAATGGTATGTGTTTGATGTTATTTAGAACAATGTTGAAAATGGTATGTGTTTGATGTTAGTTATTTAGACCAGTGTTGAAAATGGTATGTGTTTGATGTTATTTAGAACAATGTTGAAAATGGCCAGCGTTTGATGTTGTTTAGTACAATTTTGAAAATGGTATGTGTTTGATGTTATTTAGAACAATGTTGAAAATGGTGAGTCTTTGATGTTGTTTAGAACAACGTTGAAAAAATATGCGTTTCATGTTGTTTAGAACAAAGTGTTTGATGTCGTTTAGAAAAATGTTGAAAGTGGTTTGTGTTTGATGTTATTTAGTACAATGTTGAAAATGGCGGGTGCTTGATGTTGTTTAGTACAATGTTGAAAAATGTACGTGTTTCATGTGGTTTAAAACAATGTTGAAAATGGCAAGTTTGAAGCATTTTTGCCAAAGGGCAAAACAGTCCCAAGACAATGGATAATTTTTTGAAGGAAATGTCGTTGTTTCTCTCCCGCACTTGTTGATATAAAGACAGCCACATGCATGTCTTATTAAAGATAAAAAGTATGAAAATTTTCACTGTTTTATGCTTAATGAGAAAATTTGTAGATATAATTTTTGGAAAATACATGAACAATTTTGTATTGCAAATAGTAAAATCAAGATATAGACAAATTATGATCATTTTGCATTTTGAGCATTAAATAAAGGGCAAAAGGCTGTGACGGTTCAATAAAATTAAGTCTGTGTCACTGTTTCTGTAGAATCAATTTTTCAAATGTTTTTTTTTTTTCACAATGAGATGACTTGTTTTGCTAATTCATACAAATACAGAATATTTAATAATTAGCCAATCATAATCCAGTTCGTTAACCGTAGTGAATACATAGTGTGTTTGCATATGTTATTTTGATGTAGTATTTTCGTTGTGAAGAGTCCAGGTGCCCAAAATATAACACTTATCACATGAAAATTGTCCATATGGTGCGCATTGAGGCTATCTCAAAATTTTAAATGAACAATGAAATGATATGGAGTGAATACAGATGAGAAAAAGTATCTCCAAATACATGGAAAAACCTAGCAATGGAGCAGCGCCCTTACTGTTGTTCTACATATTAAAGTTACCATGATGCCTTCAACAATGAGCATTGCTCATACCATCGAGTAAGTTCAATACGGCCCTTAGCACCGGTTTGAGCCGAATTCATTGCTAAATGTCCAACAACGTTCAAAATTTTAAGTAGCAATACATCATTTATATTCTTTTCAACATTAGTTCAGAAAATCTTGCGATTATATAATTTCCGACACAATAATCTAAAATACTTCTTTTTCATTTTCTGATGTTCAATTTTTTACATTTTGTTGGTATTTGATCAAGAGAGTCTGACCTTTCTGGATATGACGA
The DNA here is from genome assembly GCA_002080025.1 of Modiolus philippinarum. Lineage (NCBI taxonomy): Eukaryota > Metazoa > Mollusca > Bivalvia > Mytilida > Modiolidae > Modiolus > Modiolus philippinarum. Next base: position 99,384 of record MJUU01048603.1, on the reverse strand, counting down.
CAACACGTGGGCAAATTCTGTATAAGGGCCTGTAAGTCTCGTACAATTTTAGAACTTCCGGGATCAAAAATTGTAGCCGGAAGTTACATTTTAAACAAATATAAATGACGTTTCAAACAAGAATTTGAACGTCATAATCCTCAGACGTCATGTTTAGGCGGGAAGCATTTTCAAATTGCCTGTCTATCGTGGATTCTCGTGAGTCACATGACGAGACTTACAGACCCTATTTAGAACAATGTTGAACGTGGTTAGTGTTTGATGTTGTTTAAAAAAATGTTTAAAATGTTAAGTGCTTGATGTTTTGTTGAACAATGTTAAAAAGTGGTAAGTGTTTGACGGTGTTTAAAACAATGTTGAAAATTTGAGATGTTTGATGTTGTTTAGTATAATGTTGTAAATGTTTAGTGTTTGATTTTGTTTAGAATAATGTTAAAAATGTTAAGTGTTTGACGTTGTTTAGAAAAATGGTAAAAAAGGGTAGTGTTTCTTGTGTGTGTGTGTGTGTGTTTTAGAACAATGTTAGAAAGGGAAGGTGTTAGATATTGTATATATTACGTTGTGTTGATTTGAACAACATTCTTCGCCAATTTATCGAAGGAATCGCAAAGACATAACTGACTTTTTATGCATTATTTTGTGAAAAAAATAATAACAATTATCTTTTACAAGTTTAACATTTTTGACAAATTATGAATGTTTAACTTCTCACACATCACACCTTTAAAAACATTAATAAAAATATATCTGAAGCTTTATTATATACAAAGTATTTAAGTCAACATACAAAAAATATTTTGTATGGTTGGAAGTAAAATTGGTGAAACATGAAACATTATGTATTATAGTGAGTAATGGGATCAGGTTGATAGTAAGTCGTTATTTGAATCAAGATACTAAATTGATATTTATCAATTATGGACTTTTTACCAAGTAGATGTGTTATATATTGACCTGTAAGGTTTATATTGACCGAGGACGAAGTCAATATATTCCTAACAGGTCCATATTTAACATATTGACAGAGTAAAAAGTCCATGATTTTTATATTACATATGTAGTTTTATTTTTGTGGAGGAAAATTTTGTCAATACATCGGAATTTAATAAGAAATAGAACTTTTATTTGTAGGCGGGTGTGGATCTACCATCAATAATGGGTTACATGAGTGTCCGTAGGATAAATAAATTCAGTCACTTCTCTTATATCCGCAAATAAAAAAAAACAAACAAACAAATAAGCCTTTTTATAAGCGTGTTTACGTTTAGAATGCAATAAAAAAAAAAAACATGTGACAACTGTTAAATATATTTTTCATCGAATTCAGTGGTTGCTTTGTAAAAACATTTTAATACCCCCCCTTTTATTTCCCCGTCGGAAACTCCTAATAATGTGTAAAGCGTTTTCCAACATTTATTTAAATATTTTTTCATAAGACCTTTCTTAGTGAAAAACTATAGTCCAACCAGACATGTAGCGTCAATAAAACTAAAAATAGAAATTTAGCGTCAATATACTTAAAAATAGAAACATGGCGTCAATATACCTAAAATTAGAAACAACACTGAAATATGCTGAATATTCTTAAAATCACGTGAGTGTATTAGCCAACGAGATTAATAGAAACTTATACCATATGTAATATAACATAATATTAAATGTAGCATTTGGAGTATTGCTTGATCTTATTGTTCTTTGTATAAATGCATGAATACTGTATTTCATTTTAATAGTTTATTTGAAATTGAAAAGCGCATGCTGATTAGGGGGTGAGGAATGAGGCGTAAAACTCTCTTTAAACACCAAAGAAAAAAAATTGTTGTTGGAATTCTGTATTAAGCTACCCCTATACCAGTTATTTTAGCACAGCTTGGAAATGGGGTTTCTAGCAGCTTTAATAATATTTTCAAGATTTACGCTACCTTTCTAAAATTTTGGGTCCTCCCCCCGAACAGTAATATAAAGTACTTTGAATTAAGTGTAAAGTAGAGATAGTCTTACATTTGTGAAATGCTTTGATGTGAAAATAAAATTGACACATTAGCATGAAATTATGCAGGAAATCAACTTTTTTCCTAATTAAAAAGAATTAGGTAGCTAATGTATAAGAATAACTTTTTTTACTTTATAAATTTGTTAAAATTCTATAAATATATTTTTGTACTTTCTTACCGAATATCTTTGATTGATGAGACAATACATGAACAATTCAATTGAATTCCAGTTGAAATTAAAAGTGCCATTACGACTATCGAAGTCGGGTAAAAAACTGTGACAGGGATGGGCTTTGAATATGTATGATAATTCCCGATTCTGATCTTGATCATGCACGCACTGAATTACAAAATGTTGAGAAAATCTTAATTGAATTTGTTAACGGAAGGGAATGTTGATCTCATTAAATTATTTGTATGTATTTTATTCATCGTATCATTTGGGTTAAAGTCATCAGAATTGGTTACCATGGTAATAAGAATGGTCGAGAAAAAGTGTGAAAATGATTAATCATTTGATTTTGTATTGTATTTTGTTGGTAACTAGTTCACAACACGTAACATTTGTCAAATAATGGAAAAAACAGTAAGCTTTTACATAGAATGAAATATTTTAAACAGTAGTTAATGTTTTATATTTGACATATTTTTTTTTTGTTTACACTCTGTTGAATACCTTACTTTTGTAAAGGGGCCGCCCATTTAACTATAAGGGGGGGGGGGCTATGGTTTTTTTTTCTAAAAAAAACATTTTGGACCTGATTTTATGTGAAAAAAAATATTTTGGCTGCCAGAATGATGAAAAAACATTTCTGAAGGAGGCTTTCTGCCCAAAAAAATATTTTGCTGATACACGTGAAAAAAAATTAATACATTTTTTCGCGCGAACAAAAAAATTTTCTGTCCAGAAAAAAAAAACATAACCCCCCCCCCTTTTCAGGTTAAATGGTCGGTCCCTAAGATCTCTATGGGTGTATTTTCACTTAAAATGAAATTAAGTTGTAATTATCCATCATTGCATTTCGAATTTACAGTTTAATTAGAGAAAAAAAAATTGATGATTACATCATTCATCTTAAATGTTATTGACACCTATTTAATTTTACTGGTACTTTTTCGGGAGTTAGTAGTCTTTAGTTTCTCGTTAATCTTAACTTCACATTTATTTTTTGAGGCTACTGGTTTTGAAAGAATTATTTTTTCACTTATTCCGTGAATTTGTGGGGTGGGTGGGGTGTTGTGCATGGATTATTATTTTTCTTTTTTTTTTGCTTTCTGATTCTCATTTTGTTTGTTCATGCATTGAACTACAAAATTTTATGGTCATTCCGTATCAAATTGATTTACTGAAGTGAAGACACTTCATATCAAAACTTTCCGTTTGCATACGTTATTCAACGTATCATGTATCATCTGGATTTACATGCATCAGTATTGGTTACCATGGTAATTTGAATAGTTGAGAAAAAGTGTGAAAAGTATTATTGTTTGATGTTATATTGTGTTTTGTTGGTAATAGGGTCTGTAAGTCTCGTCTTGTGACCTCCAAGAATATACGATAGGATTGCAATTCGAAAACGCTTCCCACCAAAAAATGATGTCTAGGGATTATGACGTTCAAGTTTTTGTAAATCCGGGTACAGTTTATGTGCCCAGAAGTTATAAACTTTAACGAGACTTACAGACCCTATTGGTACAAAAAAATGTAACGTTTGTCACATGGAATGTATTTGTTTAGAATGATATGTCTTATGTTTTGGAGTTTCTGTCAGATTTTCGGATCCCTCTTGTTTGATCCATTTAATAGCATTATAATTCTTAGCACATGGACCCCCTAATTGTTTTTCTATAATTTCAATTTAAGACATTTTAATGTGCATTCTGTAAAAATTTCATTGAATTCTATTCATGTTGTCACATTCATTTACGGTAAAACCTCGCTTATAAAGCCCAAGAGGTTCAGTTCCCGCCAAAAAATTCCAAGTAGTTCAGTTTCCCGCTAACCTTTTCATCACTTATAACTCACAAAACGAGATTCACAACCTAATTTTCTTCACTTAAATAATCTCTTTTTTAATTGTCTAATAAAGCCCAAGAGGTTCAGTTCCCGCCAAAAAATTCCAAGTAGTTCAGTTTCCCGCTAACCTTTTCATCACTTATAACTCACAAAACGAGATTCACAACCTAATTTTCTTCACTTAAATAATCTCTTTTTTAATTGTCTAACAAAAATCCAAATGATCTGAAATTCTTTTTTTTTCAAATTGAGTAGAGAACCTCCTTAAATAGCAGTTAATGTTTTTATTGATAACATTTTCTTGTATAAACTCTTGGATACTTAACTTTTGGTACATCATTTTGAAAAAATAAAAAGAAAGTGGCGGAAGCATCTATATCATTGCAATTTATTTGGAGACTGACATTTATTTATCATTACATGTCGAATTCATATACTCAGTATCATTTGGAAGATAATATTGCGATCGATGCATGAACAATTTCTAGGTTGCTCGTCGTGAAAGCAAATTGATATGGACTTTACATGAACATTTTTTTATGTAAAATGAGTACTGAAATCAGGTAGAAAATGAAAATTGAAATAATTTACCTTGTTGACAATTAATTGCAGATTGTGTTTCAATTTGACAATAAAAATGTAATGTCTGAACTCATTGAAATTTAATGTTTATTTAATGGGTTTCACCTACCATCTGAGAGCAACACACTGAACAATTATGGAATTAATTTTCCCATATGGTGTTAATGCATGGTTCTAGCAGTTTAAATAGAGAATTTAATCTGTTATTTAGTTTGCAAGATACTTGTACAATGTTTTCAGTACAGTTTATTATCGGAAGTTTAAAAATTGAATGAGATGTACAGACCATTATTTCAAAAGTTTCTTATATTTTAGTAATTTCATATTTTTATAATATTTGTTATAACACAAAAATCTTAATCAAGCACTTTGATTTTTATTGAAAAAAAGATGTCATGGCCGTTTTTATCAACAGAGCATTAAAATAAGTCACAGAACTGCTTACTTTGGAACGGGTCTTGTTTGAAAATTTACGGGTCAATTGTAACTACATTGTATATTTTTTTAACAAAAGAGCACTAAAGATTCAAATATTGATGCTATTTTCTATTTTTACTTAGTAAGATACGACTTTAAGAGTTACAAATTCAAAATTATAAATGTTACTATTTGTTATAATATTTTTTACTGTCGCTTTTGAAACAAAAATTTAGAAGTCAACATATTTAATTTAGTGCTTGAAAATATTATTACAATGTATTTGTTGTTTTGTACTTCTCAAAAATGCAAAGATTACTTTTTATATATGTATGTGCTTTATATATTTTAATAAATGTATTCCATGTGTCAGAATTTGTTTATTTTTACTCTTGCATTATTGTGATATTGATTTCATGGGGGTCACAGTCCTGTCTTGGTGAGGTATTCTTTCATTGAATGATATCTTGAAATTTCCTTGTCTTGCAACAATGAAACACGTAAACATCACTCGTGGTGCCCAAATAAGCAAAAGACTCTGCATCGACAATCAAACAAACATCACATATGGTGCCCAAATAAGCAAAAGGCTCTGAATCGACAATCAAAAAAATCACATGTGGTGCCCAAATAAGCAAAAGGCTCTGAATCGACAGTCAGGCTTCACATGTGGTGCCCAAATAAGCAAAAGGCTCTAAATTGACAATCAAACAAACATCACATGTGGTGCCCAAATAAGCAAAATGCTCTGAATCGACAATCAAACAAACATCATATGTGGTGCCAAAAAGTAAAAAATTATCTGGTTTGACTATCAAACAAACTTTACATGTGGTGCTTAAAAAGTAAAAAATTATCTGGTTTGACAATCAAACAAACTTCACATGTGGTACCCAAATAAGCAAAAGGCTCTGAATCGACAATCAAGCAAACACCATATGTGGTGCCCAAAAAGTAAAAAATTATCTGATTTGAAAATCAAACAAACTTCACATGTGGTGTCCAAATAAGCAAAAGGCTCTAAATCGACAATCAAACAAACATCACATGTGGTGCCAAAATTAGCAAAAGGCTCTGCATCGACAATCGAACAAACTTCACATGTGGTGCCCAAATAAGCAAAAGGCTCTAAATCGACAATCAAACAAACTTCACATGTGGAGCCATCTATAATATTTTGTTAAAAGATCTATTTGTTCGATTATTAACGTCATTTCTCTAATTTCTAGCAAAATTTAACCAACGCCTGACCGATTTGATAAAAATAGTTCTCCTCTCTAGAGAGAGAACAACTCGAGTGCAATTTCCCGCCAAATATATTCATAACATAATCCTCGGTGTTTTACATCATGTCATTAGACAAACATTTTCTACAATTTAAACACGTTAATTATGTAATTTCTCATATCTTGTTTGAACCATAACATTCAGCCATTTCAAAATAAGTGAGAACCGAACCGTCAATCAAAAGAACGAATAATCTATGGAAAAGGCAACATCGGAAACACTAAGAAACAAGGACACCACTTGAGTACTGGACAAAAAAAGAAAAATGAAGAGACGCATACAGATGAACAACACTGACCCAATAAAAACCACGGGTGAGATCAGGTGTACCGGTAGAGTAAGCATCTCCTGCTTCTTATAAGACACCCGCCATGTTGAACATGTAAACTCCGGTAGTAAAGTCAGATCCGATAGAGGAAAAACAAACTTTAGTTGTAGAGGGAAAGATCTGTTGTCATCTGGGAAACAGATATCCCGTAACGATCCCCAAGATCGTGAAGTCGGCCGTAAAACTTCTATTGTGATGACTTTAAGTTTTTGGTAAAGTGCCCTTGCTTAAGTAGTCCATTTGTAAGCAACTGGGCTCTATCGAGGAAATCACTGTAATGACCTCAAAATAATCCCTCGGACAAGAATTATTGGAAGAATAAGTATAATGATAATCAGAAGAAATGCAGTATGACAGCATGGGATGACATAAATATTATACTGATATACACGACAACACAAAAATTTTTAGCATTGACAGTGTCAAGCGGCGTCAATCAGATGTGGATTCTAAAGAAAAATCTAAAGATCTCATTAAACAGCTATTCTTTAGCAGTCTCACCCATTTCCATAGCATTGAAACATTTGATTTTTCTACTCTTTATACTACCCTGCCACACAATGAATTGAAAATAATTCAAAATTCAACGATTATTTACACAAGATCTATTCCAATGAGCTTGAAATTAAAGAGACCGTTGATACACCTACTTCAGCTTCGTACCTAGATCTTTTGATATAAATTGACGAAGATGAACGTTTGAAATCTAAGCTTTATGACAAACATGATTTTAATTTCCCAATTGATAACTTTCTCTGTTTGAACAGCAATATACTTACCCCTCTAGTCTATGGAATGTACAATTAATAGTTTTTTTGTTACTGTCGAGCTTGTAGTTAATACAATGATTTGTTTTTAATGGAGCGAAAACACTGTCCAAAAGCTGCTTAGTCAGAGATTTGTTACTTTCATCCCTTCAGAAATTTAATGGCCGTCACCATGACATCATTGACATCATTGACAGATATGACGTGTCTGTGTCCCAAATGAAAACGGACATTTTCAGGTAGATTTCACGTCTTCACGGATTTGACATAACCGGTTTGGACTCAACCTTTGATTGACTCACTGATAATCTGACGGGTGCCGCAAGCCCATCCAGAGCACCTGATGTCGCTCCCGATTTTTATGGAATTAACACCGTCAGTACGTTAGTTTTTCGTGTTGTCTTATATATTATACTGTAAGATTCTAGTTTAGTGTTCGTTAGTGATGTTTGTGCTACCGATTTGCCATTGTGAATGCTTGATTACTATAGAGATTTGTCAAATCTTTTCGAAAATTTTCCTTTGTGCTGTTAGAAGGGTAGAGAAGTATCATGTGCCATTGATTTTAATTGGTGTTGTCTAAGGGTTAGAAAATGACATTAACCAACCCGCCACAAAACAGATCTTTCAAAACAATATATGCCTCACTGATAATGTCACTGGTGTCGTTAGCTGGGCAGGACATGCTAATCTTCCAGGACACCTGGTGTCACTCCCAGTTTTTATGGGAGTTCACTCTATGAGTGCTTTAGTTCTTAATGTCGTCTTTTCATTTCCGTGCATTGTGTCTGTTTCACTTCCTTGTTTTCTTTGTTTTTCTGTGTTGCCTTATTGCCATATTTTTATACTTCGATTTTTGGGATCATCACTTCCCTTGTTCCTTCGGTATTCTTTTGTCGTTTCATTTTATGAGCCTTAACGAGTACCTAAAGAAATTCAGCCTCGAAAGAGTATAAGAGCAAATTTCGTACCCATTAGGTTACCAACTTGCAGTTGATAAATAGCACCTATTTGATTTTAACTTGGTTTTACAAAACAAATGTTGATACAACAAATTTCTTTGAATCGGAAAAGCCTCTGAGATAGTACTGTTTACTTGCGATTTACTTTTTATAATGCAATTTTGGTATTTCTTTATTTTGACCGTATCTATCATTATATAAATTTTATAAAATAGGTATCCAATACAGGAAAGGCAGCTTCTGGTTCTAATTTTTGTTTGAATATTGAAAGATGGCATGAATGACTTGTGTTTGACGAAGAATTCATCTTAGTCAAATGAAGCTCTTTTGTCTGTAGCATTACCTGCCGTATTATGGTCAATAAATAATATAGACTTTATATTTCCTTAAGGATGTAGTAAGGTGGGGTTTTTGCAATTTGTAAAAGTCATTCGGATTTTTTCTGACTTTATCTAGTATTACTATTTATTTGCCCATTACACCCAATTTTCTAGTCATCGGTCTTCAGATGCTCATTATAAGTCAGTAAGCAAGATTTTATAAGTTTGTAGATTTTCCTTCCATGTTAAACAAATTAGTATTGTGTCCATGCAATACTAAGTTAAAAGTCCAGGAAAGCCTTTCCCGCCATTTTTTAAAATGTGAAATATAAAAATATTTTTATCTTACTTTATTCCTTTAAAAATGCTCTTTCCATTTAGGGTATCAAATCAAAATAGATTTATAAAATTTCACCTTACTACATCGTTCAGGAGGTTCGCTCCTCATGTTTTGGGCTTTCTCTCAGATTTTCGGAATTCTCTGGTTTATCCATTTAAAAGCATTATCATTTTTTGCCCATGGGCCTCCTTAATTTTTTCCCATAATTTGATTTTATACATCTTTTAGGTGCATTCTGTAAAAATTCCATTAAATTCTATTTATTCTGTCACATTCATTCGAGGTCAAACCTTGCTAATGTTAATCCTATGAAAAATCCGAGGAGTTCAGTTTCCCGCCAAATTTTCAATCACTTATTACTACAAAACGAGATCATCAACCTATCATTTTTTTTCGCTTAAAGTTTTTCTTTTTTAGTTCTCTGACAAAAAAAAAATCACATTGATTTGAAATCCTATTTATATTCATATGTAGTAGCGAACCCCCTTAAGATTCTTTAATTTCACTGGTAAAAACCTATACAAAATGTATTTGATAGGATAATCTAATATCACTATAGTTGATATTGTTATTTACTCTGGCAAGCGGGACACTCTACCTGACGACAGAAGTATTCCATACATGACTTCCGACGTACCATGCTTTTGAAAATTGTGCAGTATTGTTTATTTTCCGTCAGTTATGTACAAAAAATAGTGTCTTCTATCTAGGTTACGGCTTGCCTGTAGTGTTGTATGCTGAATTATGTAACCTTGCCTATCGAAGAAGACGACCATTTGATTTCGGGGGGGGGGGGGGGGGCTTTGGAGATTATAAAATAACTAATTCAATGTGGCGACAGTGAAAATAAATATTTTGATCCCAATTGTCATGAAAATAAAATAATTTAATTTTGATTTGAAGAGTATATTTGTAGTTGCAAATGCAAATGTATAATTTGATGTGACATTTGGTGAAAATAAATAATTTGTTCGAGATTTTCATGAAAATAAATAAATTTTCGAGGCTAAATCGCCAAGGCCTACCCCTGAAAATCAAATGGTCATCCCCTTATGAGAGAACACTTTTGGAAACAGTTAAATCGGTAGAAGTCCATAATGGATTATAAGTATATCAGTAGTCGTGGTAGCATTCTAGAACTTGAGGACAGAGCTGTTGGTGCCCCAGGACTTGCAACCGAACCTAAGATACATTTACTAAGGTAGTTACTTATCTTATGGGACTAAGTGAGTTTTATGTACTTAAATCTTAAACACAAATGCATCTTCACTCATTCCAAGGAAGAGAATTCAGTTTTTAAAAATTGTCATTTTGATTAAACCATAGTTTTACACCGTAATTATAAGCAAAAAGGAAATTATGGAATGTATTCTACAGTATCTATCATTTCTTTGAAATGATCGCGAGCAACTTTATAATTCAAGAACTACTTTCTTATTTCACCAATCAATAACATTTTCCTTTAATATCACAAATTTTCAACTGACCCAACATACGATCTTTTAGTTCAATTATTGTGGAGTTACCAAAATCGCCAGTCAAGTACATGATACATTTCATTTTTAAATTCATATATGCATAAAATATTAATGTCCACCGTTTCATTTACCTTTTTCTTGAAATTTGATGCTAAGAACATGTATTCAAACAAAGATCGCAGATATAAGTGCTTGTTCAGTCAAAAAAAAAAAAAAAAAAAAAAAAAAAAAAAAAAAAAAAAAAAAAAAAAAAAAAAAAAAAAAAAACAAAAAACAAAAAACAAAACGACCTACAAAACAAATATATATATAAATATATAAAAAATCTAAAACAAAGCAACAACACCAATACTACCGTTGTGCTAGATCCAATCGGATACATACAATGTGACATGATTATAAACTTCAAAATGAACAAAGTAAATAGCACATAAAATTTCTGTTGATATTTCGAGACCTGTCCGTCTCTTCTTCAAAATACAATAAAAAAGTAAAAACAATCAAACAAAACCTATTTACGAATGTTTATACAAAATATCGAGAGCTACATGTTGGATGCTGTTGTTTACAGATGTAACATGAGAAGGGGAAAAAGAATTTTGTCAGTATCCGTACATCGATTTTATAAACAATACACTAAAAAATAGTGTTAAACGCCAAGGGAGCAAAACTTCAGCCATGTCAGGACGAGAAAAAAAAATGGTTGGGGGCAGGAAATTGAGCCAAACTATATTTTATTTTTTCAAATTTTTATATTCAAACTGGATTTCAGCTTTTCTATCCAGATCCTTCTTTAGCCTGCCTCTGTGTGTCTGTCCACGATCGATTTTGGTCAATTGGTGCTACTTGCATATGTTTCCAGTTATGACCGGTGGAATTGAAATGTAATGCAGTGGCCTGTGATCTTTCCTTTTTCCGAATGTTGTCACGGTGCAAGTTACTACGAAGGTTGAGTGAATTTTTCGTTTCATCGACATACTATTGTTGGCAAACAGAGCAAGTGATGAGATAGATGACATTATCTGACTTGCAGGATAAATTGGTAAATAGTTTATAGGATTCGCCTGTTGCTGTGCTTTTGAATATTTTAGTTGTTGAGCTATACTTGCACAGAAGGCAACGCCTGTCGCGACATGTTGTAAACTGATCTGTTTCAGGTGATGGTAATTTGGCTCTTACGAGAATGTCCTTCAGATTTTTTGGACGACGAAATGATACTAGAGGAGATTCTGGAAAAAGGGATTTCATTTTGGGTGATGCATGTAGAATTGGCGTATATTCACGGGTTATAGCTGACAAATGAGGTAACTGTGGATGGAAAGTAGTAACCAGTGGCGTCCGCAAATTTTTCCTCTTTCTTTGCCGATAATCTAGCAATTCGCTTCGGTCAATCGAAGAGACCTTTTGAACAGTTGTTCTAACATGCTTTTCTTTGTAACCCCTGTTCACAAGATGTTGGGTAAGGTCTCTGCTCCTCTGTTTGAATGTTTCTTCTTGCGAACAGATACGACGTATTCTGGTTGATTCTAGTTCATACACATGGTTCACCCATACTGAAATGTGTTTTTTTCGCACTTCGACTGTTTTTCTTTTATTAAGACGTACGGCATCTGTCCAGGATTCATCATTACTTTTATATTTTTTACATTGTTGATATTCTAAAACATTGCACTGTATACTAAAATAAAAGAGGTGTAAAGATGTTCATTGTCTAGTTGGTTTCATATTAGACAAAGAGACAAACAATGCCTCATGTAGACAGCAGAACCCGCCTCTCTGCGTCAACTCCGCGGGTAATTATTTCCTGCAAAGTAAGCTATCGAATTGCCAATACCAGATTTATTTAAAAAATCTGTCAATAACGTATAATGTAGAGTTATTTCACCCTAATCAGTGCAATTTATGACATTCTTAACACTGTGCTTTGTTGTATAATAATAAAAGTGTAAAGATGGCCATTGTCCAGTGGCTTTTACACTAGAATAATGACACAAGCAATACGTCATTTGCGTTTTTATCACCTCCGTTGAAAAATATTTGTTGGAGAATATATCTATATAATTACTTCATTGGGACAGAATCATTTTGGAGTAACAATTACGATGAAAGGCAATATGAATACAATATTTTCTTCACAGTAACGTGACGGTACCCAAATTGCACCATTTAAATGTTTTTACCTTACAAAGATTAAACACTGCAAACAAATATTTTATTTATTCTTTGGACTATACCTTTACTTTGTGCATAGTTGTAACAATTCTCTAGATCGAAGATGCCTCCAATAGTTCATATGGGCACAGAACACCAATTAATTTTCCGTAGGCTCCAATAGTAACATTTTGAGAAATTCCACCCATTTCTATATTTCGTTGGTACACGTTACACCCCTCAAAACGAGCGAAATTGTCTGAAGTTGCTGCCATTTCATTTTCGGGTTGGCATGTCAGATGAATGTTCCGGTATTTGCCAAACCCCGAAAATAATAAAAATAATCCATATGTCAACACCAAAATATTCGTGAATGTGCACCTTCTACTGAAGTTGAAAATTTTCCTACACATCTTTATTTCATTAGGTTGAATATCTACATAAGTTTTTTTGCAGTAAGTTCTACTACCAAAACAGCCATTGCAATGTCCATTCGTTCATTTATGAGTAAACAGTACACCTTCGAAGCCTGCGGAGTGGTTGACCGAATTAAGCACTTCTTTTGTAGTGTATCAGTTCAAAAGGTCAATTAGTGATCTAGGTCCATATGTAAACTTTCCAGCAAATGTACATCAAGGAGTACCCAAATTGCACCAATGTTGGAAAATTGGTTGCTTAATTTTAATATTAATTTTTCGACATGCTTGAATATGCAGTTACGTTGTATTGTGTCAGAAATTAAAACTTATTTAGAATGTTTTTTGTTACAATTTATTGATTTAATGACACTAACAAGACTAAGTTGTGATGTTTATTTCTCAAAATTACAGAAGCCAAAACATATCAACGGAATTTCTTAAGGGGTATCAATATGTTTTAATTTTGATTTATTCCAAGCTGCAGTCAGAAAAAAAAACTTGGGACTTTATTTTCACGATTTCTATTGTTCCCGGTCATTTTAGCTTATCTTATATTGTTGGAAATAATTTGTTGACAACGATACATATTTCTTAGATTGGTGCAGTATGGGTACTCCCACGTTTTAATTAGCACTATAGACCAAGTGCGAATCGATGGGATCATTATCAGCGTCTAAACAAAAGATGCGATTCCGATAAGGGAATTATTACTGTCATAAAATCAATAATGTTTACGACAGTAATAATGACTTTTTGAACAATCGCATATATTGTTTTGACTATCATAATGATCATGTCGATTCGCACTCGGTCGAGATATACATTAACATTGTTTATAGTTCTGGCAGGGATTTTTCCTGATCGATCCATTTTGTTCTCATCCGTTAACGAGTCAGCTTAAGGTAGATCGACACTAATACACGGCGCATTCGATTGGCGCATTTGGGAAACACAAGTCGGGTGCGGAATTGACTTGATATTCCTTATTTGGCCTTTTCATTGTGACGTCATAATATATTGACATGCACTTTCCCGTGAATTAGCTCCCTTTTCCCGTAAATATTGTCTATTTCATATATTATGTAAAATATCTCTCTTAATCAACGGCGGCATATAGATTTTTTATGCTCAACATACAGCTGAAGTGTTTACCTCTGAAATATCAAAAAAATCAAAAAAAAATCTATCTGATATTTATTTCATATGAAAGCTAAACAATAAGCATGTTCTCATAGTTCCCTATATATATTTGAAAATATTGCTGAAAAATACTGAATTTTGCCTGATTTTCAAAGCCTGATAACAGGAAAAGACGATCGGTAACATATTATTTTTAAACAAAGTAAAAATGGTAAGGTAGGCCACAATTAAAAGGTAAAATTAAACAAAATATACAACTAAAAAACAGGTAAAATAACAGTCAGTCTGGTGGCGTTGCGATAAGAACCAAAATGGGTCCAAGCTTTGCCTGTTTATTTGTCGGCTACCTTGAGGAAAAAATGTTCTCCGACTATATAGGACCCGTCCCAGAAGTTTACAAAAGATACATTGATGATGTCTTTGGGGTGTCCTCAGACAGTGAAGATGAACTTAAGGCCTTCATTGACTATGTTTCCTCGTACCATCCGGCCATCAAATACACTTTTAATATTGCCAAAGATAGTCTCTCTTTTCTCGACATTAATTGTTCCATAAAAGATGGGCAAATTTCCACCTCCGTATTTTACAAACCGACAGACGCCCACTGTAACTTAAATTATGGGTCTTGTCATCCTAAGTCATGCAAAGATGCAATTCCAAAGTCACAATTTGTACGACTTCGTCGGATTTGTAGCGATGAGCAGGACTTCAAGACTCAATGTAACAGAATGAAATCCTTTTTTGTTAAGAGAAGCTACCCAAGCAAAGTTTTGGATCGAGCTATGATTTCAGTTTCCCGAGTGACCAGATCTGAGGCTATGGAGAAGAGGGTGAGAAATACCGACGACCGTGTGCCGTTGGTTCTGACATACCACCCTCATAACGAAGCCATCAAAAACATTTTGATCCGTAACTCCAAATCCATAGTTCTCAAGGACGAAGACATGTCAGCAGTTTTCCAGAATTCGCCTCCGATTGCGGCCTTCAGAAAAGGGAAGAGTATAAAATAGCACCTTGTCACTAGCTCTTTCAAGAGTGCTACTCCTCAAATTCCCAGTGAATTCAAGGGCACTAGAAAATGTAAGCGATCTCGCTGTCTGACTTGTCATTTCACTTGGGAAACAGATGAAGTAGTAGGACCGGCTAACATCTTCAAACTAAAAAACGGTTTCACCTGCATTACTGAAAACGTAGTGTATGCTGTTGGTTGCAAACTATGTGATGATCTATGTGGGCGAGGCTTGTCGTAGATTGGGTGATCGCTTTGTCGAACATAAACAGAGCGTCACCAATGGAAAAGACTGCCCCATAGGTGAACACACCACAGCATACGTGTCATGCATGTAACTGTCCTTTTACAAACTAGTGCGGGAGAAAAACAACGACAGTTCATTGAACAAAAATTATCCATTTTCTAGGGACTGTTCGACCCTTCGGCATGAATGTTAAGAAACAATCCATTTTATGATTTCACTTTATTTGAAATTACACGATTGCACAATACAGTATACAAATGTTTTGGTTTCTTTTTGGATTAAGTTCAAGATTAAGCATGATTTTTACAGGTGATTTTCGTTACACGTTAGTCAGTAGTCTTCTCTTGTATCCTCTACAACTTTTTCCATTTTTCTGTCCCGGTTGCCCCCAGAAGAAGGCCGTACTGGCCGAAACGATGGGCACACTTTCCTTTTACCCGTTTTGGTTATTTTACCTGTTTTTTAGTTGTATGTTTTGTTTAATTTTACCTTTTAATTGTGGCCTACCTTACCAATTCAACTTTGTTTATTTACATTAATTTGTGGCCATTGCACAACATATATTTTTACATATTATTTTTATTTTATTTTTTGAAATGATATTGAGCAAGTGCACATGAGACAAAGTCTCTGCAAATACAGGTTAAATCCAAGTAATGCAACATCGCTTTTATTGTTGTTCTTCATCTTGAAGTCACCATGAGGCCTTCAACAGTGAGCTTTTTTCATACTTCAGTGTAAGTGCAATATGGCTCCCTGCACTAGTTTGAACGGTTATTTGCGGAAAATATGGAAGAGAATATAACTAATAGTCAAAACCCAATCATACAATGTACTTATTTTTAATACAAATTTTCATTTCATCACTTATCGTCCGGTGACCTGTTTTGACGCGGACCAGAATATTTTCTGACGAAAATTTCCTCTACGTCATTAACGATAGTGATTTTCTCACTTTTGAGACAGGTCAGTTCCTATTTTTAGCGGTGTGAGATTTTTCTTTCTCTAATTTCTGACCCGTTTTCACGTTTCCTGAGCGGTTGGAGAAATATGTTTTTCCTCTCAAGAGAGAATGTTGTTCTTGGCAAGTGATTGGATGAAATTCAATTATGACGTCAAATATGTTTGCCGTTTTCCGACTTAACCATTGTGACGTCATGAAAAAGGCGACCATGCCTGATGACGTCACTTCCAAAGAAGACGTTTATTTCGGATCATCAGAAAAGGGGGTCATGTTTTTGTTAAAAATCTCCTTGAAATCATTAGAGAAATAAAATCCACAACCGTATCTCGTGAGAAACGACATTTCTACACTCTCGATAGTTAAATTTTCAAATATTTAAAACGCTCGGCAAGCCTCGCGTTTAAAATATTTGAAAATTTAAATATCTCTAGTGTAGAAATGTCGTTTCTCACTCGATGCGATTGTGGATTCTATATGTCTCACACCACCCCATTTCAGACAGCCTCGTGCATACTATGACGTCATTGACGTCATGGTGAGTCGCTAAGTAATGGCGGATGGTTAGGGCAACATGACAGCACCGAAAGACGTTTTTTTACGAACAAAAGTGAGAAAATGAATCAAGCACCGTTGAAAGTTCAATTTCAAGATTTAGAAATCTCAGACACCCTTGGGTAAGATTTCAAAGGTTCTCTGATTCGGCAAGCCTCGTCAGAGAAATATTGAAATCTTACCCTTGGGTGTCTGAGATTTCTTGATCTTGCCTTTTCACCGGTGCTAGATTCATATATTCTTTGATATCTAATTGTTATTCTAATATGGGAACAATGGAAACCATGACGACCAGCCATATGAAAACTCCAATAACATATGAGCGACTTCACAACAGTCTTTACGCTGGAACAGACGACGTCATAATATGTTTTGTGCACAAAAACGTCAATAAATCGTATGCAATGGCTGTTCTTACCGTGTACACTATAGGTCCGCGAAGATAATTAAATGTCATATTAGAATCGAAATAATTCATGTTCGCCGGTGGTTTGTAGTCTATTTACATATGGGTGTCCATTATTTTCGTTTATTTTACCCCTCGCTCCGCTACGCTACGCTCTGGGTAAAATATTAACGAAAATAATGGCCCCCATATGTAAATCTCCAACAAACCACCGGCGCCCATGAATTATTTATTAAATAGACTGCAAAAGTTAAATGATCTCTACTAAAAGTCTTTCAAATTAGCAGATATACCACACAAAAAAGTTTTCCGCAACACCAAAACCCACTATCCGTAAAACATTCAGTTAATACCCAGACAAATCATCAAATAGTCTCAGCTGCTCAACTAGATATGTTTTCAAAGTTTGAAATCTTCTATCGCATTTTGTCGAGGACGTGAAAGAAATTAGATCTAGAAGTAGAGTCTTATATATTTGTTTTCACGAAACATGCAAGTTTTTGTGCAATGTTTGGTACTTACATGTTAAAATTATTCTGATTTTGTACCTTAAATTTTTTTTTCAAACAATTGTACAAAATTTCTGAATGGTATCTGCAGCGAATCGCAAAGAATATTGAAAAAAAAATGAAGACCCAAACACCAGTTTGAAATGTTTAATCTAGCAGATTATCTAAAAGCGATAGATCAACATTTGGTAAGTTGGGGACGGACAAAATGGTACGATGATTGAAGTTTTTGAACAGGAAAAAAATGCACCATGGTCTTAAATACTTGTGCACAATTATCGTCATTGGCCATTAAATTTCAATAGGATTGATAGAGTTTATGAAATTTCTAAATGACAATGAGTTTTTACAGGGTTTCCTAATTGCGTCATTTCATGTTGTTTTGATGGCGGTGATCAGGATTCGGTATGATTCGTTAAATGGTCTTTATTTATTCTTTGTACATTGAACACCACAAAGTTTTGATACTAATCGATTATACATGTTGCCTTTTATCAAGACAAAAAGGATATAACCTAAAAATGGCTAATGATATTACCCATAAGCATCAAAACCGGTCGACCAGGGATGCAATGACTTCATTAAAAGAAATTTTTCCAAAGGTAAGAAATCTTCAAAATTTTGAACTGACGTTTTATGCAAACGATTTTCCATAAGATATTTCTGACTAAAAATGTACTGACACTAGAAGTAATTAACAATGTAATTTTTTTATTTATCCAAAATAGCATCATTTTCTTCTGGAAACTTGCAAGCAAGATGGAATAAATGATTATATTAATATTGCATCTCGCAGAATGCTTTGAAATTAAAAGAGTTGATTCGCTAATTCTGTGTGCATGCGGTATGACGTCATACTAAAAACTTAAAATATGTCACATATGTCAATTAAGTCATAAATTTCAAAGATACCTCTGGAGCTTTGACCCCCCCTACTATTTGGAAGTAGTAATACAATGTGTTCAAACGAACTAAAAACAAACATTTACTGGAAACTTGTGTTTTAATTGCGGAACATTAAAACAAAATGATATGTTACCGTTGCAAGTTTAGGAATTTTTAAATTCAACGAACTCGACTTTTTAATTGTTATGTGTTTAACAAAATAAACAAATGACATATCGAACATCATTTTTTGACGATTTTGTAAAATTTAGGATACCGAGTTCAGATTCGAAATTTTCTGACGTTTCACATTAAAGCAAGATATTACCCCCCC
>MJUU01048603.1:1466-80271 GCA_002080025.1 Modiolus philippinarum | reverse complement strand
CCCCCATTTTTGCAAATTATACATTTTGCAACATTTCATACGTGACAGTAATCTGAGTTGCCAAACTGATTTTTGAAATTTTGATATTCAAACACACAGCTATTATGCTTTCAGAATAAAATGAAGAAATTTCTTTCTTTCAAGGAAGTTCTAATTTCATAGCAGTTTTGGTTATGGGGATTTACCTACCTTTGCACATATCATTTAAAAAAACTAGATTTGCAATTGCGAGCAATAACTGATGTCACCCAAGACAACCAATTTGAATTTCATTCTATTTGCAGCCTCAAAATCTACGTAAAATAGGCAATGAAGGCATATGGAGTAAATGCACACGAGACAAAGTCTCCAGAAAAACTTGATTTAAAAAATAACGGAAATCAATTTTGTTGGGATCACACAAAGTGGAAATGATTACGTATTTTGCCGCCATCTTTGAAATGGTGGCCATGTTCATTTATTGGCATAAAAGTCTCCCTTTTCACCTCATCGTACTGTATATTCATAAAAATATAAACAAATTTTGTAGTTCCTGTAATATTTAATCCTTAACGAAGTCATTTTGGAAATTTTTACCATTTTGATTTTTTTTATAAGAAAAATCTTCTGATTATGTTGATCAAACTTCATGCCAGTTTTATTTTATAATATCAAGCCATTTAAAAACATTCGATCGGATAAAAACATGTGAATCGGTGGTAATAATAAGGTAAAGTAATCCAAGGACAATTGCAACATTGGAAACAGCAAAGAAACTGAGAATAATAATAATGAAAATAATAATCAAAAGAAACGTAGAATAACAACAAGCCACCCGGACTTCGTCGATGATATTTGGAGACCCCATTTATGATTTGCCGTTTGACAGGTTTTAAGTTTCCGTTTATGCCCAATAACTGAGAGGTATAGAGGTCTGGGACCTTCACAATTGAACGAAATTAACAGACACACCTACTTGTCACTGCCAGAGGTAACCGATGACCATGACCTATGACCTGGGACCTTATTTCCAGATATACTCATAAACAGTAACAGATATAGCTGATCAAATGCAATTGAAAAATTAGATTCAACTTTGCTACAGACGGGTAAAAGTATATAACTTTTTGCCTATGAGTATTTTCCGATGATTTTTTTTGTCAAGTCTAAATACTCCCGAATTGCAACTTGTAGGGATATGGGACCTGCACAACTGATCATTGCATACCTTACCTTAAAATAGAGGTCAAAGACAATTTATCATCAACAATGTCACTAAAAATCGTAGTAAATAGCTAATCAAATGTTCAGTATCACGCGCTTTCGGTTGAAACAAGTCGATTTGACGATACATGCAGTCAGAAAGTTATTACCCTATTATTATTTTAGGAAATCGTTAATTCGAAATAATCAAAAACAATGCATAAAAGAGACATGCATAAACCATAGTGCCGGTACTAAGTCCAGCTATCCCGAGTTCCTATCGTTGTTTATGTTTGTCTGTTATGTGTTTTTCTACTACGGTTTCCCTGTAGATTGTGGCATGAAATTGTAATTTTCGGCCATTGTAGGTGTTTACTGTTTACATGTAGTTCACTTTATAACATGCAATCTCAAGATTGAATTAAGGTGACATTCAAATTTGTCAATGTCATAGATCACTAGTGACTGTGAAATTTGACCTTGAATGTATAATTACTCGAACTCTAAAGCCGTAAGAAAGCTTATAGAAAGTAGAAAGAGTATGCAAAAAATGTTGAGTTTTTTTCAATAGTGCTTTATCAAAAGCACATATGGAAGTTATACCATATAAACATAAAAATACTTTAACAGTATGAAATAGTTAAAAGAGGGTTTCAAACATAAATACCTTAAGTGGCTCACATTTTTGAATTGATGTCAGATTTTGGAACACCTCTGTTTATTTTCCAGTTTAATATCTTAAGGAATTTTGCACGGACCTCATTTTTTATTTCATGATTTTCTTCTATATGTCAATTTAAGACAACCGACAAGTTTTCATAAAATTCTTGATCCAACTTTCTGACTTTTAGGCAGAAAATAGTCTTAATGTTAAACTAAGGGAAAATCTACAGAATTCTATTTCTCGACAAATTTTTTAATTTATTGTTTTTCTTTTTAAAGCACATCAACCTATAAATTTCTTTTTACCTGAAAACAATTTTTTCTTAATTACTCACAAAAAATTTTAAAACCGCACTAACCAAATGATCCCGGACTTTTATCTTTTTTCATTCTTTTCATTGCAGATGGTAGTTCCGTATAAGTAATCTCCCCTTCAAGCTCTCCTTTCATAGTTTAATTTCATATTTGACTATTATGATAAGGTTATTCAGCCATTAACTCTAGTAGTACAAGAATTCTTTTTTTCATAATAGCTTTTTGCCTCTTCAGGAACCCATTCTTGGTCTGTAGTGGTTACCCCTGTTCATTTACAATTATAGGAATAGTTTTATTAACAAAGATTTGGGATTCTTGTTCATAAAAGATTTTGTTGGTTTTCATCTTCTACAATAATTTGCATTTTTGACCTAATATCGTGCTCCCTCATTTTTTCTTAAATTTTAAGTTCAGATTTTTTATCTTCAATAATGTCTATTGTCCCTATCCCATCTAAGTAACCTTCATGTATTTGAATATCGTGTAAAATAAATCTTTCATTTTTTTATCTTCGTTTTTTGTATGAAGCATATGATATTTTCCGCCATTATTTCTGTTAACAACATTTTCTTAAGAATAGTTGATCATTTATAATAAAGCAAATATCAGAACAATCTAAATCATTCAATATTTCTGTGTTATACACTAAGCATGCATATTGATCATTTACTCAGTGAATAGCATCTACGAATATTTAAATAGTCAATGTCATATGAATTGTTGATTTTCCTATTACAAAATCACTAAGTTAAAATTTAAGAATTACTGGAGAATGGTCTGCAATATAAGTATTATGTATTTTGACATTATGATAGAAGTTTTGAGACACTAAGAAGAAATAAAGTCTGGCTTGTTCAGAAGGAACAAGAAAGGAAATAGGGTAAATGGCAAGGAGACCTAATCCCATCCCCAGGTTAATACGAACCAAAACAAAGCATCTACAGGTATCATCCAATAAACCGAATATCAAGTAACTATAATTTTTAAGGAGTACATTTCCGCAATGTGAATCGTTAATTTCTGGATGAATTTTTCTGTGTGGATCCATCAAATTAAAAACATCTTTCAAATCATATGTCCTTTGTTTCGCATTGAGATTGTTTATTAAACAAAAACCCTGAGTATCTAAAACTTGGTCCAAACTAAATTTGTTGAGTCATTATTAAAAGTTTCAATAACTTCACTAACTATTCATGAAAACTGGGAGTTTCTATTTTGTCCATATAATAATATTAATGGGTGTTAAAAGTTTCTGCTCTATTTCGATATTTAGACCTATCAAATTTCACCCTCAACCATTTTTGACCCGTATAATTTTTATTCAATTTTTTTGCAAATAAAATTGCTACTACACACCCCTTTGGTTAGACTTATATGAGTTAAAAATGCCTTCTCTTCCAAAAGAATTCTTATTGACATTTCATTTTGTAATATTGGTATTTTGCTGACAATAAATATTACTATGTTTGGCTTTCATGTATTCAAATACATCTCTCCGTTTTTTCCATGTTGTACGAAACTATCTGTAACAGATTTCTTGTCATTTAAACATTTTGATTAAATGAATGCCTTGTGTTTGTTTATATGTTGTAATCGTCCACTAGCACAACGGATGACAGTGATTTTAAGAGCAACATGGAGTGAATGTATATGTATGTTCCAGACAATACGCGTATTTGGACCGTACGCGTACGGTCCGGACCATACGAGTATTTTTTCGAAAAAGCTATACGGTCGGTCCGACCGTACGCGTACGGTCTGGCTAATTCAGTCTTGCGTGTTATTTGATAATTTATATATACCGTATACAATATTATATAATGAATTAAGCTCGTATGTTGAGAAAGATAAATAAAATAAGATTTTCTAAGAATCGTTATTTTAAAGAAAATATAATAGAAAAATAAGAACTTTACTGTAATTATGTTTTGGAGATGCCTTTATAAAATTGACTTATTACTTAAACGTTATTTGAGATAAAATAATAAAAAAAATAGTGTTTCGTAAAAAATAAATGGGATGTTAATTGAAATAAAATATACGGTTTTCTAGCCTGAAAATCCTGAGAAAAAAATCATTGAATACCACCTCTAAGAAACAACATATTTTTCCAAATACCCCAAAAAGGTTGCAAATCCCAAAATCTCGTACAGGGACGACTGAATAAATATAACAGCGGAAATTACACAGTGTTCCAAAAAGGAATACCCCCCTATCAACGAACAAAATTTCTCAATGTAAAGATGAAGTTCATGTATCACCTTTGATATTATTTCACTTCTTCTTTAATTTCATTTCAGTTATATAAGTAATTTATTTTTTTATCATGACATAATAATTTATACAGTTTCTGTTTTAGTTAGTACTATCAGTTTTGACTGTAACTTACTAGTTCTGTTTGAATAACGAATGTATTGTCTGTCTTTTTCTTTGAACTCATATGGTCTAAATATACACGTATGGTCTAGCTCGTAGCAGACCGTACATATATATGGAGCCGTACACGGTCCGGACCGTACTCGTACGGTCCAAATACGCGTATGGTCTGGAACATGTATATGTGGTAAGATTAAGGAAATGGAACAACGCTTTCATTGGTGTTCTTATTATTAGACTTTTTATTTCATCTGATACTTTCTGAACATTAAAAATAAATCTATAAACAAAAAATATATGTTTGACCAAATGTAAGACAAAGAAAATAATGTCATGTCAATACTACAATAAGAGAAAATTATGGGAATTTCCACCTAACGTACTGAAAGAAAGACAACTGTGAATTACTTCAAACTTAGACATTCCAGTTACCTCCCCTAGTATATAAGTTTTAGTTCCCAATTTTTGGTCTAGTAGCCCCACTTAACAGCATAAAATCTTCCGGTAATTTCTTATGTAAATCAATTTAGGCATTTTTCAAATAAAGCAATTTAGTAAAATTAATCTATGGATCAAACATTTTTATTATTTAAAGTAACTTGATACCTGAAAATAAAATGTTTCAACCCCCAAAAAGTGTTGTATGAAAAATAACTCTGATTAAGTTCAAATTAAATGTTTTGATTATCTCCTCTTGTATATAATTTTAAGTTATTAGGGGTACCCACAGTAAAATTAAACAATTGCCAAATCAAGTCATCTAATATACTAAAATACCGAAGTTACATAATAAAAAAATGAAAATTTCGTTTGAGCTGTTCACGTGTTTCAAAGAATAACCCCTCATTAGCAGCACTAGAATCAAATAATATATAAATCGTTATCCAAAAGTAGTAAAAAAGGTACTCATTACCAAAAAAATCGAGAAGAAGGCCAAATCAAGTACCAAACACGTCCAGTGTCATACACAGAATGGAGCCTCAGTATTTTTAAGGGGTTAGATTTTGATAAAAACAGTAAATTTCTATAAAACTCAAGGTAAAATTTCATGTCAGACAAGTCTGACTATTGGGCTGGTGAAAACCCAAATTGGGCTTTTATCAAATCTAAATTGATGTAAATAGGGGAAGCACACAAATACTTTTCTCAATGTCAGCATATCAAAAACATAAAAGCAGTCGTGATTATCAAATAAAATAATAAGAATAAAAGAAAATGTGTCCATGGGACACGGATGCCCCCCGCCAGATAAATATTGTCAAACAGGAAGTAGATGAGTGACGGACTTGAAAAGGGGAGACATGGTTCAACTCATCATACCAAAGCTTCAGACCAAATATCAAATTATTACTGCAAACAAATGTTGAGAAATCCTTGACGAAAATTTTCAATATATGGCTATAATGGGAAAAAATCAAAGTTATCGTCAAACAGGAAGTAGATGAGTGACGGATTTGAAAGGGTGAGACACGGTAAAACTCATCATACCAAAGCTTCAGACCAAATATTAAATCATTACTACAAACACAAGCTGAGAAATCCTTGACGAAAATTTTCAATATATGGCTATAATGGGAAAACATCAAAGTTATCGTCAAACAGGAAGTAGATGATTGACGGACTTGAAAAGGGGAGACACGGTACAACTCATCATACCAAAGCTTCAGACAAAATATTAAATAATTACTGCAAACACAAGCTGAGAAATCATTGACGAAAATTTTCGGACGTACGTACGGACGGACGTACAGACGTATGGACAATCGTAAAACTTAACGGCGGGGGCATAAAAATGCTGTTCATGCATTTTCTCTCATTTCAATGTATGTGAGGATCTTCAAGCACAAAAGGGTGAATGATTTGAATAATTCTGTGTAACAAACATGTAGTGTTGGTTTGAAATGATAAAGAAAGGAAACATCACCATGCGTGAATTTGTGAACACTTCGCAATGTTCTAAGAGGCGGTACGAGCCCGTGTCCTTCTATGTATTGCAAATATCTATAAAGGATAAAATATGGAGGAGTTTCATCGGGGTCTGTTAAATTTTGTAATATTAAAGTAAACATAAATAAAGGTATTGTTGTATCATATGTATTACTTAATGGTACTACATTTAATTTTATATAAATTTATCATAGGGGTGTCTAAAAACAAATATATAAAGAAAATAATAATTATATGGAAGGAGGGTTGGTATTTGTATACGGTACAAACCTAATTTAATAATGTAGAACATAGACAAAGGGAATGAGAATAAGAACAGTACTATTACTAAATAAAAACAAAACTTAAATATGGATTGAACACCAAAACATATTGATCAGCTCCTCCTCAATGCTTTATACCGTAACTACATTATAACAATTTTTCATATTGGCAGTATTTTTCATTGCACAATATGATGTTCCACTTTTGTAATTAATGATGTTGTTATATGAAACCTATTAAGAAGTATTACAATTGAAGTTTCATATGTAAGAAGGCTTGATATCATATTCAACGGAATTTATGTCCTTAGATAGTTGTCAGTAACCTCGACAATTTGTCAGGACAGTACCCGTGTGAATTGTTTTCATGTTTTATGTACTTTATTGTAAAGGTACTCGTCTTGATAAGTTGGACTTTCTTCTTGTTTGATACTTACTGTGAGTCTTTTTGTGTATTTATTTTTAGCCATTCACCAGACATTTGGGAGGTTTCCATCCGAGAAAACAAGTTTTATCGAACCGCAATTTTTGCCCCCATCCTAAGTCAGGAATATGTTGGTCATTGGCTTGTCCTTGTCTTCTTATGAAATTTTTAGTTTCCTGATATTCGGGTTATTTGATATGGTTTGTTTTCATTGATTTATTCAGACTTTTACTTTTTGTGGCCATTAAGGGCTTGATATATAGTGTAAGGCTCCTTACTGTGTTGAAGATCGTACGGTGACCCTAGATGCGTTGTTTTAGGTCGTTTTAACCTGGAGATGGGATGTTGTTTCCTTGACATTTACCCCATTTCGTTTCTTTTTGCAGTCGACATTTTTTCCGGTGATAACCTCCTGATTTGTCTTTTTGTCTCATTGATTTTGGGAAAAAGTATTCGCACGCGGGATTTTTTCCTCGATATATATCATATAAACCACATTTTTTTTCAAAACATTACTGTGAAGCCAATTCTTATCCGATTTCAATGAAATTTTCCTCAATAAACTCGGAATACATGTAATATGTACATGATGTAGCTTGAATGTATATTTCAGTATCAGTTTCTTGACGGCAGTTTGAAAGAAGAGATGTACACAAGAGGTAAAGCTTTGAAGTCCCAAATTTTCCTACGTAAATAGGGAAATTAGACACTAATTTTTTAACTTTTAACATCGTCTGTATAGCATTTATTCTTTAGGGATCGACCATTTAACCTGAAGGGGGGGGGGTATGCTTTTTTTTCTGGACAGAAAATATTTTTCGCGCTTCGCGCGAAACACATTACTTATTTTTTTCACGCGTATCAACAAAATATTTTTTTTCAAAATTAACATTATTTTTTTGGGCAGAATGCCTCCTTCAGAAAATTTTTTTCATCATTTTGGCAGCCAAAATATTTTTTTCACATAAAATCAGATCCAAAACCAATTTTGAGCCTTCAGGGTACATAATTTGTACCCAGAAGTTGCATTTTTAACAGAAAAATATGACGTTTCAAGCAAACAATAAAGACGTCATAATCCTACATCACATTTTGACGGGAAACGTTTTCAAATTTGAATTTTATCGTGATTTCTCGGTGTCACATGACGAAACTTACAGACCCTATTATGCCCAAATGAAGATTTAAACTTCATTATCTACTGATTTTATTGGTGTAAAATTTCATCGAATTCCGTTAAGATATGGCTTTACCATATCTTTTTTTTAAAAAGTGTTACTTTACATAAGATAAATAGATAAATATCTCAGCGTGCGAATACTTTTGTACAAAATCTGTTTTATTCTTTCAATTGCATATTTTCGAATATATTCAACAACATGGTTGATCTCATATTCTATTGCATGTATAGACATAATAAAAAATTACTTTTTTCTTATACTAATTGATTAATTGATATATCACGAATTTTGTCTGTTTTTAGCTTTAATATTATATCCTCTTTAAAGCGTTATCAATATATACACATTTTCTCTGCATTTTTTTAAAAACATTTTGCTGGAAAAGAATTTGTAATTTATATAAAGTATGTGTTGCTCACATTGTAAATGACAAAATAACGAAATACAAGAGCATAACTTGAAGTCATCATTGCGGAAGTTTTACGACCGCCAACATCACAATCTTGTGCACCACTATTTCATATATGTTATTTTCAGGGTACAAGAGATATTTTCATCTTAAAGCTTAAGATTGTTGTTTTCTCTACTGGATTTCAATTTACTACCGGATAAGATTGTTGTTTTCTCTACTGGATTTCAATTAACTACCGGATAAGATTGTTGTTTTCTCTACTGGATTTCAATTAACTACCGGATAAGATTGTTGTTTTCTCTACTGGATTTCACTTAACTACCGGATTTGACATGTTCCTCTCGCCGGGTGTCCTATAAGAAGCAGGAGATGCTCACTCAACTGGTGCACCTAGTCTTGCCAGTGGTTTTAATTTGGATCTATGCTGTTCATCCATATGTGGAATACCTTTATTTCTTTTCTGTGTCGAACTTAAGTAATGTCTTTGATTATTTATGATGTTATGGTCTTTGTATAATCCTTATAGACTGACGGTTTGGTTCTAACTTATCTTCTAATTGTGACATGGCATTTAGCATACTATAAGTATTTCATTTTATTTAATAACAAACGCAGAAACACTATGCCGTGAAAAAAATTATATAACTCGTAGGCCCGTGGAACGCCTCTCTTGAAACAACCACTATAGAATACTTTCGAACAATTTATGTAAATGAAAAAAAAAAAACATAAAGTACAGACACAAGGCAAAAACGGAAAAAAAAATGAAGAAACATACACTCGATAACAAAAAATATACCAAAAACACCAATTTAAAAAACAGTGTTAACTTTTTTAAAAACCGACATGGGATCTAGGAGAGTATGCAAGTGTTGCTCCGTACACCGGTCATGTTGTCATGTTTTGATTAAAAACTCGATTAAAAGAAAAGTTAACTGACACAAAACTGGCTTAAAAGCTTTCAGATAAAGCAGATTATCAGCTTTTGTGCCCTCTTCATTGGGTTTTCTGGTGCCACATGCCTTTTTGAATAAAGAGTTTTATCACACAGTAAATTTAGTTTTGAGAAATTGCATTCTATTCTCAAAAATGAGTTTTTACGACATTTCACATAAATTTTAGCTAGTAGAAGAACGTAAAACTGCAGTGACTTTCCAAGTATGGAAAATTAGGACGTAAGATGATGCTACGGAGAGCATGAAGAGTTTAGGCCACTTTGTGTGATTTGTGAACCGAAAAATATAGACAGTTTACCTGTATGATGAGACTAGGTTGTACATCGAACGACAAAAACATTTCACCTGTGTGACAAAAGGCAATGTTTTGACAATATTACGGCTTTGACATTTAAAACAATCAGAACACACAGAAGCTATAGTTAGTCGACATATGAGCAGGAGGTTGATGCATCACTAAACATGGTTTAACCCACCATTTTATTTTGAAATGCCCGTTTCAAGTCGGGAAAATGACGGCTGGCTTAAATTGTTCCGTGTTAGGTTCTGTTTTCTCGATTCTGTCCTACGTTTTACAGATTTTTCTAACTGGTCTCTCCCTGTAATTGCTTCGGACTTTTGTTGTCACTTTTATTATAATGACACCTTGCATACTTTGACCTTTGCATAGTATTTGGTAGTTTTTAAAACAATTATCTGTCAAAATATTGTTAGATAACTGAAAACGGGGAGGGTTTGATTCAATTGTTTTAGCCGGGTTTTCTTTGCTTTTGTGTGATTGATTAATTGATTTATATTGTTGACCACGGGTTACTTGTTAATGGGTCATAAAGCTTTGAAATTGATATGGAAAATCAAGTTTCGATCACCAAAATATAATCATTCGATCTATATGGACCCTTATGTCTGAGCACTACGCGCAGATCCGATAATATAAAGCGCAAAATCTGCAAAAAAAATGAAAGATAATTGGACGCACTTTCGATAGTCGCAGTTGTTAGTTTTCAATTTTTAATATTGTTCCTTTTTCTTTTTTGTTTTATGAGTATCTTTTTGATTATGTGTGTTGGTTTTGTTTTGTTTTGGTTAAAATTGATTTTTGGCTTAATTGTCAAATAAAACGAGCTTGCTCGATGACAAAGTGGGCAAAGTAGAATGCTATGCTGACCACCTGTTTATAGTGCCCACACCTCAGTAATTTATTATGCCACCATTGTTGAAACATTGACAAAGTTGACAATGTAGATTGCTATGCTGACCACCTGTTTATAGTGCCCACACCAAACTGGCTCGATGAGTGCTCTGTAGTTGTTTATATGTTTTAATTGTCTTCCATTAATCTTTTGTCGGACAACGGATGAAAGCGTTTGTAAGAAGACTTTGCCAGTTAATCAAATGATTTTTTACGATCCCGCATCCATGAGTAAAAAAACCAAGAATGTAGCGTTGTTCAACATCAAGGAATGAATTCCACTCAAAGAGCCGTCTTGAAATTACTCTGAGGAACAAGTTAAGGTAGTTCGAGCCTAATAAAATTATCAGACAGAATTATTTTAAGATATTTTGTCCCTTTGTTCATAAAATAAAATCAAAGTACAGAGTACTGTTATTCGGTTTTCCCTGTTTAGTCGAAAAAAAAGACTGTTATACTCTTATGTCAGCTAAATAATATTCAAAGAAAATACATACACACAGAAAGAGAGAGAGAGAGAGAGGGAGAGAGAGGGGGGGGGGGTGGGGGACAGTTTTGATGACAAACAGTGCATATACAATACGTATTGAACTCAGATTATTTTGATTTGTCATCACGCCTGGGAGTCTGTAGAACTGTAAAATTATTTCCACCAAAATCCGTACAATATCTTCAAATGACGTTCTTGATAACCGTCTGGTCTAGTTAACTGGCGATTTCTCAACTCGGCTATGCTTACAAAACAGGGAATTGTAAAACTAGGATGTTATCTACATCCCTGTACAAAGTGACACGTACGCGTGAAACAACGTCAGTTCATACGCATTAAACACAATTTTTAACCATTTTCAATATTTCTAATATATTTTGGTTTCAAATCGAAAGAATCACGGAAAATATATAAATAAAAATAATAAACCGAGGAGTTAGAATTCTTTCTTATTTAGTAAGCGTAGTTTGCACGTAGTGCTAATTTGATTAAGAATTGTGAAAAAATGATAACTTGTATAGCTCTTTTGTCACGATTTTCGAGCATTTTGAAATTACATAATTGTTATGTCGTGAAAATTTCTGCACTCTTCCAAACGGTATTGTTTCTTTAATAGAGTGAAGTGGATAGAATTAGTTTCATGACAAGTAGGGTAAGAATATTAATTTTTACTGATAAAAAGCTCAAGCCCTCTCTGAAAATCAAATGGCCGTTCCCTAAAACACCTGGACACTGTTTCACAGGTCACATTTTGGGATTACATAAGTTCTGTGTATTTCGATTAATGAAACGAACGTGGTGTTGTCGTGATATGTTACATAACCAAGTTTTGTGTTATATACGTGCATCCGTACTGTTTACATCATTGATCCTTCCGCAGGAATATATTCCTGTGTTCTTTTCATTCCCGTTTTGCAGGATGCTGATATAAATGCATTGTCCTCATAAATACATGTACAATGTCACATTAGGAAAGATATCGTCAAGTAAATGAACAATTTTGACGCAAAAAAATGATGTGAAGACATATTCGTACTCGGGATAATTTCAATTTCGACAGCTATATGAAGTTTTCCTGACGGAAAACCTCATAATAAAAATGATATGTCACCGATCATCATTTTCTGTTATCGGGCCTAGAAAATCATGCAAAATTCGGTATTTTTCAGCAATATTTACAAAGATTATATAGGGAACTGTGAGAACATGCTTATTATTTAGCTTTCATATGAAATAAAATATCAGATAGATTTTTTATATTTTTTTTTATATTTCAGAGATATACAGTTCAGCTATATGTTGAACTGATAAAATCTTTATGTTACTGTTTGATTTAGTGAGATATTTCATATACTTAATGAAATAGACAATATATCGGGGAAAAGTGAGATAATTTCGCGGGAAAGACACTCCATTATTACGTCACAATGAAAAGACCAAATAAGGAATATTCCGGTTTGAAAATCAAGTCAATTCCGCGTCTGACTCGTAACTTCGCAAATGCGCCAATCGAATGCGCCGTGTATTAGTGTCGATCTACCTTAAGATCATTGTTGAAGATCTCATGGTGATTTCAAGATGTAGAACAAGAATAAAAGTGTTGTTGTTTTGCGTGGTTCTACCATATATTTGTAAAGACTTTATCTCATTTATTCATTCTTTATCCTTTTATTGTTTACACCGACTAATAACCACAGTTGTATGCGGAATGGTTTCTTTAAGTGCAATCATATCTACGATTTATTTTTATTATTATGAAATTTCAGACAAAGTTTGATAATATCAATATTCTAGACGCGATACCGAAATTTTGCATACAAAGAGAAGGAATGTTATTTATCTTTATTATCAGTCCCATTGGAAACTTTGCAACAGCAATGTTAGTTTTGTGCTTATATTTTAGGTGTTCTTTCAAAAGAATTATAAACGACTTAATTATTAAGATATTAGCAACAGAAAGATACATGTGTCTCACTGATTTTTTTTTCACGAAGTACAAATGGTGCTAAAACTAAAGCATAAAAATATAAATATGTTGTGCGATGGCCACAAATTAACTATGAAACAAAATCAAATGGTATAGTTGGCCACGATTAAAAGATAAAAAACACAAAATGTACAAATTAAAAAACACATAAAAATGACAAAAATAGAAAGAGAGGGAGGGAAGACTGCCCAACGTTTCGGCCTATATGGCCTTCGACTTGAAGGCAGACCTGATGGCGTGTCACAGAAATTACCTGTACGTGACACGCCATCAGGTCTGCCTTCTCTCGTCATATCCATCTTTTTCTCCGTTTTTAGCCCGGTAGTCCCCTAGTCGAAGGCCATATAGGCCGAAACGTTGGGCAGTCTTCCCTCCCTCTCTTTCTATTTTTGTCATTTTTATGTGTTTTTTAATTTGTACATTTTGTGTTTTTATCTTTTAATCGTGGCCAACTATACCATTTTATTTTGTTTCATATAAAACTAAAGCGTGTTGAGATATATTGGTCTGCGTATATTTATTTTGTTTAAAAGATATCAGAAATACCACGCCTTATTTTGAGAAATAATTCTAATAAACAAAAGTTATTACTCTATTTAATTGACCTGACTGGTCACAGGTCAATTTTATCGGGATAGTTCGATTCGTTTTAAACTTACCTACAAGGTAGAGAAAATTAAGCCACGCCCAACCTGTTCAATAAATTTGAGTAATAATATGTCGCCATGACAACAATGACTACCTATAAATTACTAATTATTTTGTCCTTTCCTCAAATGATTTTTCGCCTGACATATGAATAGATTGGCAAAATGTAGATTATATATGCTTAATCTTGCTAGTATCATACAGTACCAAAAATAAAACAGAAACTGTTTAGCAGTTGCTTACACAATGAAAAAATCGGAAGACTTTGGTAATGTAAGTACACATTATATTATTTTTTTCATATCATTTTCAATCGGACAATTAAAACCGCTTTTGTATCTTTTTCCACATTTTAAATGTTTTTAAACAGTTTTTATATTACTTTTTAATTTCATGATTTCTCCATAATTGTTTTAATGTTGTTATGATTTTTAGCTGTTTGTTTTATGTGTTAAATTAATAAGATAATTTTGTTCATTAAAAAATTAATTTGTTTGGGCAATGGTTCTAATTAATTCAATAATTCACTTTATATTGCATTGGTGTTAAAAAAAGAAAAAAGGAAAAACAGAAACAACAGATGGTAAATTACCGAAAGTACAAAAGAATGGCATTTACAAAACTCGATGTCCAGAGACCTGGCCAAAACGATCAAATAAATGCTTTTATAATTCCATTTCTGGTCATTAAAAGTTCACCTTCTCGAAAATATTACGTTTTCGAAAATTTATCTTTTAGTAATATTTTGATATTAAAAAGATGTTTACAAATGTTCATATATTATGTGCATGTAAAGAGTGGATTCGACTGTGATTAATTTCTTAATGTAGTTCGAGCCTAATAAAAATATCAGATTTTTTTTATTTTAAGATATTTTGTAGATCTAAGCCCATTTGCTCAAAAAATAAAATAAAAATGATATGTCACGGATCATCTTTTCCTGCAATCAGGCTTTGAAAATCAAGCCTAATTCAGTATTTTTCAGCAATATTTACAAAGAATATATAGGGAACTGTGAGAACATGCTTATTGTTTAGCTTTCATATGAAATAAACATCAGATAGATTTTCTATTTTTTTTTACATTTCAGAGGTATACTTTTCAGCTTTAAATTGAGCTTATAAAATCTATTTTTTATGTTACTGTTTGATTAAGAGAAATATTATATATAGTTTACGAAACTGACAATTGTTATGGTAAAATGGAGCTAATTGGCGGGAAAGTGTATGTCAATCTATTATGACGTCACAATGAAAAGGCCAAATAAGGAATAGCCCGGCTTGAAAATCCAGTCAATTCCGCATCCGACTTGTGTTTCGCAAATGCGCCATGTATTAGTGTCGATCTACCTCAAGAAGTCCAATAAAAATACTTTTTGTTTTGAATCTGTTCACTTAATTTTACACATTAATATAACATGCACATAATGGTCAAAGTCTCCCTTTTTAAACATTTGTTGGTTGTGAAAAGTACGTGTTATTTTTTGATATTGCAACAGATATGTAAGTGTAGAAAACGGCCAAAGTTGCCGATTTCAAAGGAATAAGCGTTCAAGATTTATGGGATCAATACTAAAATGGGGATAAAATGTCACAAATTTTATACTGAAAGCCGATATATTAAATTTCTGGAAATGTAGCTATTTTTACTGGAAATATAAAATATATTTTTTCCCGGAAAGGTAAACTTATTATTCCAGACACGTAATATTTTTATTCTGGAAAATATATACCCATTTGAAGAAATATATATAAAACGCCGTTATTTTCGGAGGGCAATAATTTTAAGCACACAATACATACACAATATATATCTAATGAAATAAATAAGAATTTCATTTTTTTTATTTATTGATATTTATTTTCATTTATTTCAGCCTGTTATCTGAAAACTAGCAAATGAAGCCAGCACTAGTTTATGCTGCACAATATCGAAATGAAGCATTACCAATTAGTGGTTGTTTATAGACACGATGAATATATCTCAAGACTTCGGTAATGTAAGTAGACTTAATGCTCTTTTTTAATTTCTTTTTTCAATTTGCAATATCTAAATTTAAGAAAATTTTGTAAAAAAAACTAAGGAGTACCTCCCTCTTGCATATCTCTGTCTTTAGCTGATTTTGAATTCCCTTTTCAGACTCTATTGGAATTCGTTATCTTTCAGCTTTCACACATATTTTGGTTTATGGATTTCCAGATGTTTTCATTTGATGTTCACTGATACATAAGTTGTCGAAATGCGCATATGCGGAAACTAAATTCACAGTAACTTCGTTTTTTTTTTATTTATTACGACTGTTCCGATGCCTCTCTTGGTGGACTGTTAGTCCCCGATGGTATTCACAAACCCAGTAGCCAGTACTTCGACGCTGACCCGAAAATCGATTTTATTTCAAAAGAAAATTTTGTTAAACTAAGGATTATCCCCCTCTTGCATAGCTCTGTTCTTAGCTGTTTTTGGCTTCCTATTGGAATATGTTCTCCTACAGGTTTTACACATATTTCGGTTTATGGATTTCCAAATGTTTTGATTTGATCTGCACTGAAGAGACGTTCGTTGTCGAAATGCACATAATTATATAGAAACTAAATTCACAGTAACTTCAGTATTTTGTTTTTTTTCAATCAGACAATGAAAGCCGATTTTTTCATATTTTGTTTTTTTTTTAATTATTATTATTTTTAGTTTTCTTAGCCTTTTAATCCATTTAACATTGAAGATAATGAATGCTTTAAAATCCATACAATACAAAAAGTGCTCTCAGGTGCTATATATGTTGTAAATGGTTTGAATAAATCAAAAGTTCCGACTTACTTTTCATTTGGTGTTAGAAAATGAAATATTCTCTTATATATATTTATGATACTATAGGGAAACGGGATAGAGAAAGGGGAGGTTTGGGTACCCATAAACCGGTTTAACCCTACCACTGGCTTTTGCTGGTGCCAGTACCAAGTCCGGCTATCCCGAGTTCTTATCGTTATTTATGTGTGTCTCTTGTTTTCATTATTGTTTTTTCTGGTGCAGTTTGCTTGTAAATTGTGGCATGTGATTGTAGTTCCTGGCCATTGTAGGTGTTTGCTGTTTTCCTGTTTTTGTAATTTTAACTCAACTTAGATGTTTTGCGTTCTTTTTTTGAATTACGACTTATTTCAAGTAAATATAATATCGGAAGCAGCATGTCGTTGTAGGGCCCTATTGAAAATTCTCTCCTTTATTTCTTTGAATGTCCCTACTATATAGATCAAAGAAATTCACTGATGCAGAATATTGGAGGGTTACCAGCAACAAGTCGGATAGACTTAGATTTACTCACAGCTGTTAATGTTGACCTTACAAGCGCTGAAAATGAACATATTGTGAAACATGTTCCTACCTACATTAAAGTGACAAACCGCTCTCTGTGACATAATTGCAGTTAATACACTCACAGACACAGACAAGCAAGCAACGACATTATCTCTTGTTGAAACTGTTTTGATCATGATGATTTATCTTTAACTTTATGCCTATCCTTCAGATATATTCTGTTATTCTTCATACCGTTTAATTGTTTTATATTTTTTACATGAATATGCATAAATATATAGCTATAGAATTGGATATCTTATTATGTATGAGAAGACGTTATAAATTGTATAACTTTTGTCTTATCCTTTTTGCTATTTTATGTTTAATCTAATAAGCCTACGCCATAATTGAATTACCAGAAAATATTATTTAGAATCACATGTAGAAATACTTCAGTATGATCAATAACTTTCTATATGTCTTAATTAGTTGATAGAAAACAAATACTGCAGGTGCTTCCAGCAGTCATCTATGCATATGAAAATTGTAGACTGTCACCGTTTTGTTTTCTTTCAAGTTTAAAAAAAAAGACGATACAAATTTTTGAAAGAAAATAATTAATTTTCACGTGTAAACCTTTGATGAGGTAACAAAGTTAGAAATATTTCTTCTTTGGTACAAGGTCAAAAGTTAGAAAAATTTATTCTTTGTTACAAGGTCACTGTCGGTGTTCCATTGAATAACATATTAGCGTTATGATCATTTGCGTCAGTACTACTTACCACTGTTTCTGATGTACAAATTCTTTTAAAAAATGGGTGCTATGTTGTAACCATCGTTAAAAGGATCGACCTCATATTAGAATGACCCTTTGTCTTAAGGATGTAGTATGGTGAAATTTAATAAATCTACGATTTTGAATTACTACCATAAATTGAAAGAGCATTGGTAAAGGAATAAAATCAGCTAAAAATATCGATAGGTGATGGACCTTGTTTTCAAGATATTTCACATTTTGAAAAATCGCGGGAAAGGCTCTCTTGGACTTTAACCTTAGTATAACATGGAAATATTATTGATTTCTTTCACATGGGAGGAAATCTACAATCTAGTGAAATTTTGCCTACTGACTTTAAATGACCTACTGAAGACTTTAATGACTAGAAAAATGGGTGTAATGGGGCAAAATATATTACATAATAATAATGGATAAAACCCGAGAAATCCAAATGACTTTTATGAATTTCAAAAACAGCACCTTACTACATCCTTAAGAGGTTTTAACTGCTTCATTTAAGGTGGTAGGGGGTCTATAAATTGTCAGATTAAATTTTCTAATATTTTCAGGACTTATGCTTTGTTATTAGTACATATGAAAAATGAAATAAAAATTGGGGGTCACCAGCTATATAATTGTGAAATCAGTAATCCAAAAAAAGCAGCTATTTTTGGTTGACATGAAAGGGAGAATTATTGAATTTTAACAAGATTTTAATTTATTTTAGTTGCATCATAAATAATTTTTTAAAATTTGGTTAATATCAAGATAAAATACTTTTTTCCTTGGATTTGCATGAAGAAAATTTTGGGGTCACCGAACAATTTTTGAATGAATGGCAAAAAAAAAAAAATCTATACAAATTATTGCCCCTTAGTAGAACAGGAGTTTTCTATACAAATTATTTCCACTTAGTAGAACAGGAGTTTGCTGAAAAGGGTTGCTTTTCTGCATGGTTACCAAATAAAAGTGGAATACTGGATCAAATTTAACTATCATAAGACATCGAAAATCATTTCGCCAACCCTCCCATAGTGAATTACATTTTCTGTCAGATGCGCGAGAATGAAACCCCTGTTCTACCTTAATTTCATCTTTAATTTCATTGTTTGAATAATTTCCAGAAGCAAGTAGTCTCGAATAAGTTTTAAGGTTTTGTTTTAGATTATTTGGGCTTCTGTTCAGTCATTGGCAGTAACTTCGGTATTTTGATATTAATCACGATAGCTTAATCTTAAAAAGACTGGCTCAATATGGGCAATTTATCTGTGCAAACTGATACGTTCCATTTTATAGATGAATGAATAAGTATCCAGTCCTCGAATGTGGTTAAATCTTTCACCCTTGTAAAGTGTGAAATCATTAAAACTTATTGATTTCTTTTAAGTTCCATTTTGCCCATTAACACGTACATTTCATGATATATATATATAAAAGCATGTCCCATTGGGGAATTTGGACAAAATTACAAGACATTGACATTACGTCTTTACCCAATTTCAAAAACCTACAAATTTGTATACAAAGCCTACGAAAAACAAAGAAAATGAAAATTTCCTTGCCAAATTTTTAATGGCTTTGATCTGAAAATCATGAACCTATTATGGTTTTCTTCTTTATGTCAACCTTTAATTAAGTCCCTCTCATTCAGAACACTTTATGAAATCGTCATTACTTTCATTTAAAGATGGCAACTATCAATAACGAAAGCGTCGTCAAGGTAAAAGATTGCTCAACTGAAAGGCATTTCAAACTGGTCAATCACAGCACACATAGAATATAGCTTTTTGTAAAAATTTTGGGAAAAAATTACGTGTTAGAAAGCAAACCAGAATATTTAAAATGTACTGATGCAACCGAGTCTTCAGTCTTCTACTGTACGTTTCTTGAAGAACGTTTAAAATACCATTATTACTTTTTTAAAGCTATATTTAGCTAGTAAATAATTTTCCTTCAACTTATTATTAATTGAAAAAAGTAGATCTGAAAATCAGTAACCTTACATAAACATTTAATTATTGTCTTAAAAACATAAAACTATCCACACATGCATGTACGACAGACATTTCTTTCTTTTTTGTTTTAAATGTTTATTTCATAAACTTACATGTTAATCAAAATATAAACATTTAATTATTGTTTTAAAAAAGTAAGTGAGAACCGAACCGTCAATCTAAAAGCGAACAATCCAAGGACAATGGCAACACCAGAAACAAAAAAGGCAGAAAAAAACAAAGACACAACATGGGTACAGCACAGAAAAGAAAAATGAAGACACTCACACACAAAGATGAACAACACGGACCCAATATAAAACCATGGGTGAGATCAGGTGCACCGGTAGAGTCAGCATCTCCTGCTTCTTATAAGACACCCGCCGTGTTGAACATGTCAAATCCGGTAGAGGAAACAACAATTAAGCTTTAAAGGGAAAGATCTGTTGTCATGTGGGAAACAGATATCCCATAGCGGTCCACAAGATGATGATGTCGACCGTAAAACTTCTGGAGGGATGACTTCAAGTTTTGGGTAACGTACCCTTGTTGAAGTAGCCTATTTTTGAGCAACCGGGCTCTATCAAGGAAGTCACTGTATCGAACACAGGCTCTTGAATAGCGAATGAGCTGGGAGATGTAAATTCCATATGCCGGCGCTTTTGGGATGTTGCTACAAAGAAAAGGGAAGTTTACTATTGGAAAGGTGAAGTCATCGCGTTTGTCGTACAGCTCAGTTTGAAGTCTCCCTCTGTTGTCAATTTCAAGGTGAAGGTCAAGGAACGAGGCTGATGTAGAAGTGTCTGTGGTATCCTTAATTTCGAGCTCTTTTGGATAGATCAAATGAACATAGAACTATCCACACATGCATGTACGACAGACATTTCTTTCTTTTTTGTTTTGAATGTTTATTTCATAAACTTTTCATGTGGCATTGTAGTGTGATAACTAAACTGGCATTTCATAATATTGTAAATAATTGTATAAAGGAGCAGACTTCATAAGAATGTCTTACTTGTGTCTTTTCTATATTTTAGTATTTTTAAAACGAGAATTAGTGTAAACTACAATTTTAAATTTCAGATCAGTTTTCTTTTGATAAAAGTTCAAGATCTAATGGTTTCGTTTACTAGGGAATGCCAAAATGGAATAGTAGGTGGACAGGTGTTCTTTATGTGTCGTATTTGTATCATCGAAGGTCGTTAGACATACATTTCAGGATGTTTCAGGATGTTTCTTCCCCTTTTAATGTAGACATTAAAATCATTGCAGTTGTAGTTAACATATGTGTTATGGTCTCATGTCTCATGTTCATTTACTCCATATCCTTTCGTAAAATATTGTATAGTATGTTGCCTACGTTTGTCTCTTGTTTTTTATTTGTTTTTTTTCCTGGGCACTGTTTTGGTACATTGTGGCATGTGACTATGAATTCGGTCATTATAGGTGTTTCCTGTTATCCTTTTCATATATTTATATTTTAAAAATATAACAATAATAAATCAATTAATAATTTAATTAACTATAATTAAAAAAATTTTTGCAAAAATACTGCAATGGACTACATCGTGTAATGATTAAACTGAATTGATACATACGATCGATATGAAAAGGTAATATTATGTGCTGTAATTTATTCATAATTTATAAGAGGACTGAACGCCTGTAATGTTGTAGATAGTAGGAATGAAGTTTTCCTTTATACTGTAACATAAAAATTCACTT
The DNA here is from genome assembly GCA_002080025.1 of Modiolus philippinarum. NCBI lineage: Eukaryota > Metazoa > Mollusca > Bivalvia > Mytilida > Modiolidae > Modiolus > Modiolus philippinarum. The sequence continues at coordinate 58,444 of MJUU01048603.1, read as the reverse complement.
ACTGGAAGGCCAGACTTTAAGTTAGGCATGGAATTTCAGAAAAGTTTTTTGTATGCATTGAGGCTTGTTGTGTTACTAAATTTATTAAATCTGGGATAAAAAAGTACAACTTTCAGTTATTCATTCTTTTTTATTGTAGCACCGTATGACGTTACCCATAGTGACCAACAGTTCTTGGTCATTTCCGGCATTTTCAAAATATATCGGTAACAGCCTTATGATTCTTTTCATTGTCATTCATGCAGCAAGATATCATAGATGATTAAAAACCTCAATTATAGAGGGCATAGGAGTAGTAAATTGGTCTCTTCGGCACTTACGTTAAAAACTAGCCGTACCCAATCCTCAATTGACCTTAATAGACTCTACATCTAACCATTAAACTTCTACCACCTTACACCCTAACCATCAATCTTTTCCTAAACCTACCGAAACCTAAACCTTTTCCTAATATATTAACTCTAACCTCATGGTACCTAACCTTACACTAACTTTCAGCCCTAAACCCTTGAAGATAATCCTGACCCTAAACCTCATCCAATTCTAATACAATATCTCATTTTGTTAACACCCTAATGATGTATACTCTAATGCTCTTTAACTATACAATCCTCTCCAGAAAATTAACGATCATAGAAGGAAAGTCGTCTATATAATCATTGTAAAACCTAATAGTGTATGTGATTCTGGCCCCGTTTCAAATTCCTAATTTCCTAGAGGTCCCCGAGGGTATTCACCAACCCAATAGTCAGACTTATCTGACATGAAAATTTTACCATGCGTGTTGTAGAAATTTACTGTTTTTATCAAAATTCTAATAGCTTAAAATCATCGAGGCTTCATTCCGTGTATGCCACTCGGTAGATGTCCTCGGTGCTGGATTCGGCTTCCTTTTTCGATATTTTTGGAAATGAGTACGTCTTTTTGGAATACTTTTTGATTATGGCTTCCCATATTATTCGATTTTAATGCTGCTGATGAGAAATTACTCCTTGAAACACGTGTACAGCATAACAAAATTTACTGTTTTTATGCAGTTTCGATAATTTTTTTGTATTTTGAACCATAGGGCTGATGCCACTGATGGTTGACCAGCGGTCCCCGAAGGTATTCACCGGCCCAAATAGTCAGAGTTGTCTGACATGAACATTTTACCTTGTGTGTTATAGAAATTTACTGTTTTATCGAAATTCTAATTCCTTAAAATTACTTAGGCTTCATTCCGTGTATGGAACTCGTTGGATGTCCTTGATACTTGGTTTGGCTTCCTATTTTGCCCTTTTTGGAAATGAGTACGTCTTTTTTGAGTACCTTTGGATTATATCTTTCCATATTATTCGATTTTAATGCTGCTGATGAGAGGTTACTCCTTGAAACACGTGTACAGCATAACGAAACTTGCTGTTTTTATGCAGTTTCGGTATTTTTTGTATTTCCTACCTTTTCCATTATATTAACCTCTTAATCTGTTAATGATCTGTTAATGAAGCAATCATCTCCGTCGATAGCTAAGATTTTTCTAACCTTTATACTACATTACCGCAAACACTTATCAAACAGAAATTTTCGTATCCGATCAAATGGTCCTTCAAAAAATTAGGATGTACTTACATTTGTTTCAACACTTTTCAATCGTTTTTTCAGTGACGACAACATGACAAATAAACCAACAGAACTTGTCAAGATATAATAAAAGCATTAAATTTTTGTTCGTTTCTGTGATACAGTCTATCGGCAAAAATAGGTATTCCTATGGGTACCAACTGTGCAGCTCTAATAGCAGACTTATTCATTGCTACGAGTCTTAATTCATGGCCAAAATTCAAAAAGACCCTTCTAAACAGCATTTAGTGGATATTTTTAACAATTTACCATTACCTTTAACCATTATGTAAACCTTTGCTAATAATGTTTACAATAGCCCTAATTTTAATAATATTCATAGTTCTTAACCTTATTTTAATTCAACAATAACCTAACCCTAATCGCACCTTTTCAGAACCTTAACACTAAATGGAACCCAACCCGTAATGGTCAATGTAATCGTAAACATTACTTTCTATGTCAAAAACCTCACCTAAAACAAGTGATGTATAATAGGATAAAACACTTGTTTTTAGGATCATATCTCTGTATAAATTCCGGTAGCTCACTCACAAATTGATTAAAGTCCGAAAGACTTCATGTAAAGTTTGTGAGTGACCTTCAGTAGTTCATACATACATAATTTCCTAAAAACCAGCGTTTAATTCTTACAATTCCAAATGAGGTAAAAAATATGTTTCATCGGAATAAACGACGTCTTTCTTGACTGCACTATATTTTCGCGGAGCGGATTAATGGGCATACGGAAATATCGAAAAATATTTCTTTTGTCATTAATGATGTTGACCAATGAAATTGAACGTTACAATTACATTTTCAGTTATTTAGTCTTATTTTCACAAATAGTGTATGTTATTCTAACTTGCACTTGACTCATCTTTGTTTCCATAACCCCAAATTATAAAAATGCATGTGAACTTTACATAGCATTAATGATGTTTTTATCCCTAGTCTGTATCCCAATAATGAAAAGAATCCAATTATTAACCCTTTAGAACTATGTAATCTTAATCCAAACCAAAATGATCTAAACAGCACAATACCGAAGTTACTGTGAATTACAAAAACAGGATAACAGTAAACACCTACAATGGCCGGTAAAAATTTACAAGTGAACTCCACTAGAAAAACAACAACGAAAACAAGAGACGATCATAAATAGCGATAGGAACTCGGAATAGCCAGACTTGGAACCGGCACTAGCAAAAGCCAGTGGTAGGGTTAAACCGGTTTATCGGTACCCAAACCTCGCCTTTCTCTTTCCCGTTTCAATACAGTATAATATTTTTTTTATTTGTGTTTTTTAGTCAGGCTTTTACAATATCCCCAGTAATCACCACCTGACAAGGGTGTTTTGGGGTGTACATTATAAAAACATTGTAAATTGAGAATTATTTGACTATATTTTTATAATAAATTTTTAAAAAAGCACAATTTAAGCATATCAAAGACATATATTCCCTCTATCTCTCACACACTCTCATGTCTTTCTCTCATGTCTATTCATTTACAAAATGTAAAATCACTTGCAAGTACTTTATAAATTGAAACATGTAGACTAAATTTCTAAATATAAAATTAAGTAAATATCTGTGTAAGAGGCATCCACCTCAATTGAAAATTTATCATTTTATTTTTTTCCTTTGCAATGCATTCCTCGAAATGATACAAATAATTAAGTTTTGATTTAAATTCAATTATATTTGGAAATTTTTCTCTTAATTTGCAATGGTAAATGTAATTTTTAGCAACTATAATCAAATAATTTAAAAAAGATGTCTCAGAAATATAACCTAAAATTATGCCCTTTTTTCCAGTTCAAAATTAGAATGGAAGTTTTTAAAATGTTGTGAAATAATATCCCAAAACATTTTACCACTTCACAATCAAAAAACAGGTGTTCAATAGTCTCCACTTCTGTTCTACAGAATGTACAAGACTTTGTGTCTTTCAAATGAATTTTATATAGAAATTTGTTTGTAGGAAGAATTCTGTGTAGTATTTTATATTGAAATGTAGTTTGTTTGCTTATTTTTTTCAATAAAATAAAATAATTACACCAATTTGCAATTTCAAATTGTAAACTTTTTTCCCATTTTTCAAATTTTTCGACAGGTGCATAAAAAACTTTATCTCTAAGATCTTTATAAATAAACTTTGGTTTCTTTACCTCCAGTAAAGATTTAAAAAAAGAGTCCCCTGCTTCAAAATTTCCAAAAACAATGTTACCCATATTAATTCTTATATATTCTTTAAATGATTTTGGTATTCTCTATAATAAACTATAATATTTCATAAAATTCCTAGTCATTAAAATATCTTTAATTGAATCAAAATGATAAAAATCTTTTCTTATGGTCTATGATATCATACAGATATTGTACACCATGATTCTTCCATCTAATATAAAATGAAAATCCTTCACAAGGAATAAAATTCCAAATATCTAAAGACAATATATCTTATAAATTCATTTTAGTGACAGGTTTTTACATTGATAAACTAAGAAACACATCTCTCCAAAAAGGATTTGATAACTTAAGGGCTACTTCATTAATTTTTCTTTTTGAAATTCAAAAACTCTTTCACCTCCATATTCATATAAATTTTCTGACAAGATCTTCTGCCATGGACTTGCAAGATTACTAAAAATTTTTCTAATCCAACCAAGTTTTAAGTAAGAAATAAATGAGGGTAAATGAACCATATTAAGTCCACCCTTATCAAAATCTCCCACCAATGTATTTCTCTTAATTCTGTCTGTTTTTCCACTCCATATAAATTTATAAAACATTGTATTCAACTCATTTAACTTATTTTCCTGCAAGATTGGTAATGATGTAAAGAGGTGAACAAGTTTTGGAATTGCTAATGTTTTCACAACTGTAATTTTACCCATCAAAGTAAGTTTCCTATGTTCCCAACGTTTAAAAACTTTTGTTACTTCTTTAATTTCCTTAGAGAAATTTATGTTTACAATAGCAGACAAATCAACAGAAAAGACCAGGACCAGAACTTTAAAATTTGAGTGTGACCAGTTTAAATCTAGATTCTGACATAAAATATTGATCAGAATATTTTTTGCTTCCAATCTAAACTGCTCTTGTTTTTGATTTATTGATTTTTAACCCTGAAGCTTCATAAAAAGAATCAAAAACATTTCATTGCTTCCTCCAATAAAGATTCAGCGCCATCCAGCATTAAAAAAGTATCGTCAGCATATTGACTAATAAGGGCTTCTGTTCCACTTATGTCAATACCTTGAACATTAGGATTAGCTTTCAACTTCATGGATAATAATTCCACTCCAATGATAAACAAATATGGAGATAAAGGATCTCCTTGTCGGCAACCTTGACTAAGACTAAAATATTTGGACATATTTCCATTATTTATCACACAACTTTTTGCATCAGAGTACAGGACTTTAAACCATTTACAAATAGACTGACCAAAATTAAAACTCTTCAAAGCATTTGTAAGAAAATTCCATTCAATAGAGTCAAAAGCCTTTTCAAAGTCGACTAAGAGTAATAATGCGGTTTTATTTTTTTCTTCTAGATAATGCATTAAATCAAAGAGTAAACGTGTATTTTGTCCAATAAATCTGTCTTTCATGAAGCCTTTCTGAGTGTCACTTATTATATGTGGAAGTACTAATTTTAGCCTACTTGCCAATGCTGAAGATGCAATTTTTAATTCGGTGTTTAAAAGGCTTAAAGGTCTCCAATAGCTCATAAAACGCCTATCTATACCTTCCTTTGGTATACATGTTATAACACTTTGATATTGAAATACCGATAAATGTCCCGATTCATAACCATAATGTAAAGAGCGAAACAAAAAAGGACCCAAATTTTTCCAGAAGAATTTATAGAACTCAACTGTAAATCCGTCTGAGCCTGGACTTTTCCCATTAGACATATTTTTTAGAGCATGTGAACATTCTTCAAAAACAAGGTTACCTTCACAGCTTTCTTTTTGATCATCTGTTAATTTACTGTTGTTGTTAAAAAAGGACTGTTCTAAGTTACCAGCTTTCTTTGAGGAATAGAGATCTGAATAAAACTTTTGTTGTTGTTCTAAGATATTGAACTGATCAGAAATATGATTACCATCATCATCTATTAACTCTGTGATTAATTTATTAACAGAATACTTCTTCTCTAATTTACAGAAATATTCTGTACATTTTTCTCCATTTTCATGCCAGTTTGCACGGGACCGAAGCAACAAACCTGATATAAAATTATCTCTACTCTTTTCCAAGTCATTCTTTTTTCTATTTAAAACTTCAAAAATATTTTCATTTGAATTACTGTTTAATTTATTTTCCAATTCTTGAACCTCAGTCTCAAGTTTTTTATATGACTCTTTTTGAATTTTTGATTTTTTTAATATTTTGTTCACTAGAGATGCTTCTAATTTTCATTTTTAACATTTTAAAAAAGAATTGATCATTACATTTCAATTTAACCTCGAAAAATTTTCGCTATCTCCTGATAAAAAGTATTCATCAATAGTATCTTTAATATATTGTTTCACTTTCTCAACATATTCAGTATCATATAAAAGCTGCGAGTTAAACTTCCAATAGCCCTTGCCTCGTTTTGCAATACTAGCAGTAAAAGTGAAAGAAATTGCCGAATGATCAGTTCTATATCCGGGAATAATTTGTGTTGTTTTCATTAACGAAAGCTTATCCTCTGAAACAATAAAATAATCAAGGCGACTTTGTCTTACAGGAGTAGGTTGGCGCCATGTATATCTTCTTGCCTCAGGAAAACAAACTCTCCAGAGATCTACCAGTTCTAAGGAATATTTAATTTCCTCAATTTTATTATTTGAGTTAATATTTCTGTTATGTTAAATATTAAAATTATCAATACTATAATCCTGAACAACATTCCAGTCACTACAAAATAACACACTACTATTCTTTAAATTAACAACCTTTTGAAACATATCTTGGAAAAAAATTTGGTTCATCTGTATTATAACCATAAAGAGTGACAAATGTCATTCTTTGTTCATAAAGACTTAAATCTAAAATAATATACCGACCATTTAAATCAATAATAGAATTATGTACAGTGTAATCCAACCCCTTGCGAAACATAATACATACTCTAGCACTTCTGTTAGTATGGTGACTAAAATAACATTTCCCTCCCCATTCATCCTCCCATTTCTGGCTTACCCGAAAACCGATTATATTTGGAACCTAACAATATCTAAATTTTTGTAAATTTTGTTTGAAAACTAAGGAGTATCTCCTACATGCAAAGCTCTGTCCTTAGCTGATTTTGGCTTTACATTTAGATCATATTGGTTATTTGTTCTCTATCAGTTTTTAAACATCTTTGAGTTTCTGGTCTTCCAAATGTTTAGATTTTATCTGCACTGATGAGACATAAGTTCTTAACTTTTTTTTTCAAAATCATAGGTAAGAGTATCTTTGAATGATTTCAATAATTGGTCACCTATAGTTGTGACAATTTCCTTCAAGTCTAATTGCTTCACTAAACACTCCAATGATTTTTCCAAATCTGCCTTGGTCAATGTACCCTTTCATCAAGTTCATTCATAACAGTAATTATCTCTACATTTTCTGTACTTTCTTCTGACACATCAGAATGAGTCCTTTTTTGTTTCACAGGCTTTTCGTTTGAAGAATCTTTAACACCTTGTCCAGTTTTTTTTTGCCTCAAGCAATGTTTGTACATGAGGCCTTGCAGGGTTCATTTTAATAGCTGTAAATACACCTGAACAATTCTCAATCTTCGGTATAACACTGTTTCTTTATAATATTCACAAAATTACATAAATCACAAAAGCTCAAAATCACTGTCCTCACAATATATCAATAGATCAATAGAAAGTCCATTAATTTCTGTAATTATTGATATAACTTCCAGCATAATATATCAATAGGAACCTGCCAATTTTGCAAAAAACTGAGGAGCTGATACTCAACTGACTACTAGCTCGGCGACCATCTTAATCCTAACCTATCAATACAGTATAATAAGCATGCGAATAAAAACCAAATACAGGTAGACTACTTACTCTTGGAAAAAAGCATATTACAAACCGTAATACAGAAAGATGGGTCAAAAAGTGGTCACCGCTAAACTAACGGTTAGCTGAAGGAATCTAGTTGGCTTGTAAAACACTTTCGCAGTACGGAAGAAAAATCAAAATCAAAACTCCCCGAAGGGTTTCGTAAAAAGTCGTCATGTATTTCAGCAGACTTCGGCAGTATCAGTGAGAGGACAGTATATATGTAAAGTCTTCAGGTCACTGGAATCCATAGCCAAATAACGTATTTTTCAAAATATCTCGTCGATATCCGCTATTACGTTAAGAATGTAAAATACGTCTAAGTTTTTCTGGATTATTAATCAGTTTTTGACATTTTTAACAAAATTTTCATAAAATCGAGAATGAGAAATGCCCTTTGTAATTAGCTGTTTGTGAGTCACATCATATCTAGATATCAGATGTTCATATCTTCTGTAAAACTTCTCATAAGTATCTAATAATTTATGAAATCTGTAACTTTGTTGTAAAAGTTTGGATGTCACAGTTAGGTTACGATCGTTAAAATCATCAGTGGCAGAACAAATGCGAGCGAATCGTACAAGTTGACATATATGCATCCGTAGAATGGAGCTATTGAAACGTCGATGTCAAGAAAATAGTTTCTGCATATCTACATATCTAAATTTTTGTAAATTTTGTTGAAAACTGAGGAGTATCTCCCTCATGCAAAGCTCTGTCCTTAGCTGATTTTGGCTTTCCATTTAGAACATATTGGTTATTTGTTCTCTATCAGTTTTTGAACATCTTTGAGTTTATGGTCTTCAAAATGTTTATATTTTATCTGCACTGAAGAGACATAAGTTGTCGAAATGCGCATATGCAGAAACAAAATTCACAGTAAGTTCGGTATTTAGTTACTTGTTACCACTGGGTCGATGCCTCTGCTGGTGGACTGTTAGTCCCCGAGGGTATTCACCAGCCAAGTAGTCGGTACTTTGGTGCTGACCCGAAAGGCGATTTTATTTGGAATCTCACAATATCTAAATTTTTGTAAATTTTGTTGAAAACTGAGGAGTATCTCCCTCATGCAAAGCTGTGTCCTTAGCTGATTTTGGCTTTCCATTTAGAACATATTGGTTATTTGTTCTCTATCAGTTTTTGAACATCTTTGAGTTTATGGTCTTCCAAATGTTTATATTTTATCTGCACTGAAGAGACATAAGTTGTCGAAATGCGCATATGTAGAAACAAAATTCACAGTAAGTTCGGTATTTAGTTATTTGTTACCACTGGGTCGATGCCTCTGCTGGTGGACTGTTAGTCCCCGAGGGTATTCACCAGCCCAGTAGTCGGTACTTTGGTGCTGACCCGAAAGCCGATTTTATTTTCTAATTTTTTGTAAATTTTGTTGAAAACTGAGGAGTATCTCCCTCATGCAAAGCTCTGTCCTTAGCTGATTTTGGCTTTCCATTTAGAACATATTGGTTATTTGTTCTCTATCAGTTTTTGAACATCTTTGAGTTTATGGTCTTCCAAATGTTTATATTTTATCTGCACTGAAGAGACATAAGTTGTCGAAATGCGCATATGCAGAAACAAAATTCACAGTAAGTTCGGTATTTAGTTATTTGTTACCACTGGGTCGATGCCTCTGCTGGTGGACTGTTAGTCCCCGAGGGTATTCACCAGCCCAGTAGTACTTTGGTGCTGACCCGAAAGCCGATTTTATTTGGAATCTCGCAATATCTAAATTTTTGTAAATTTTGTTGAAAACTGAGGAGTATCTCCCTCATGCAAAGCTCTGTCCTTAGCTGATTTTGGCTTTCCATTTAGAACATATTGGTTATTTGTTCTCTATCAGTTTTTGAACATCTTTGAGTTTATGGTCTTCCAAATGTTTATATTTTATCTGCACTGAAGAGACATAAGTTGTCGAAATGCGCATATGCAGAAACAAAATTCACAGTAAGTTCGGTATTTAGTTATTCGACAACTTATGTCTCTTTAGTGCAAGCTCAAAACAAAACTTTTGGAAATCTATAAACTAAAATATGCGTAAAAACCGATAAAGAACAAATTAACAGAAGGATCTAAAAGGGAAAGCCAATTCAGCTACGAACAGAGATATGAAGGAGGGAGATACATCTCAATTTAACAACATTTTCTAAAACTTAAGCAAATGAAGAAACTTAATTCACAGTAACTCCGGTATCTAGTTATTTGTTACCACATGGTCGATGCCTCCTCCGGTGGACTGTAAGTCCCCGAAGGGATTCATCAGTCCAGTAGCCTATCTCACCCTAACCTACCAACAATATGTCTTACGCATCTTAACCTTAGCATTGCCTCATTATTTGAGCAACATTACCCCAATCGAGCCGATGTACTTAATTGTATCCCTAAATTAAATGGCGTACACATTTTTCCCTTTCTCCATCTTACTTTGAAATCCTATCCGAAATAATAAAAACATGTATTACCCAAAGTAACCCTTAAAACACACATTTCTATTTACTGGAATGATGAATGCAATCTATATTAACACTATGATAATGCTCATTATATTTCAAATGATCTATATGATACTAACCATACACTCAAAAAACGTATGTGACATAGCCCTAGCCCTAATGATATGCGATTTACAATTCTAATTGTATGCGATGTTTTTTTAAACAACTCTAACCTTGCCCTTAAGCCATCTCTAATACTACAGCCTAAATTGAGGTTCTACAAAATAAATGTAAAAATTAGGGCATTCATTATACATAAAATATTTGCTGGAACTTTTCAAGCTAAATGGTACACAGTGATAAATTGTGGAAGAATGCGTTCTCTAAGTCCGGCTATCCCGAGTTAATATCGTTATAAATGTTTGGTTTTTTTTCTTCATTATTGTTTTTCTAGGGAAGTTCGCTTGTAATTTGTAGCATGTGATTGTTGTTATCGGCCACTGTAGGTGTTTACTGTTATCCTGTTTTTGTAATTCTACATGTAAACACAATATAAATTTTATTTTTAAACTAATCTTTTCTTTTGATACACACACCATTAAATAAAAAAAAGCGTCTGGAAACGACTCATTTTTGTGCCCAATGTAAGCAGAGCCCAGAAACCATAGGGATAACTAGCCGTCGTCTTACGTCGTCTTTCAGCGTCGCTAGTTCATTTTTGAAACCGAAACCCCTTCAAATTCGATTTCAACCAAACTTTTAGAATATGTTGTTCACCATGTCGAGTTGTGCGCTTGATACTTGAAATTGGTTTCACAGATTTGAGATTCACGCAGCCAAAATTGATCATTTGTTAATTTCATTTGTTAAGCTGCAACTCAATCAAAATTATAAGTTACATTCAACCAAATTTTCAGGAAATGTTTAACTGATTTAGATGTGCAAATGATACTTAAAATTTTGAATTATAGAAAATTCGAGAACTACGAGCCAAAATAGGTCATTCGGCAATTCCGTTTTTAATCTTCAACCCCATCAAAACTATCAGTCATGTTACAAATATATTTGCAGAATATTTTTTACCAGACTTTGTTGTGTATCGAATACTTTTTGATTTGCAGATTTAAGACGTTCACTAAGATGATAAAGTAAGTGAGAACCGAACCGTCAGTCTAAAAAGAACAATCCAAGGACAATGGCAAAGTCGGAAAAACAGAGAAACAAAGACATAACATGAGCACGGCACAGGAAAGAAAATGAAGACACGCACATATACAAAAATGAACAACAAGGACCCAATAAAAAACCATGGGTGAGATCAGGTGCACTGGTAGAGTAAGCATCTCCTGCTTCTTATAAGACACCCGCCGTGTTGAACATGTCAACTCCGGTAGTAAAGTCAAATCCGGTAAAGGAAAAACAAACTTTAGTGGCAAAGAGAAAGATCTGTTGTCATCTGGGAAACAGATATTCCATAGCGGTCCACAAGATCGTGATGTCGACCGTAAAACTTCTGTAGTGATGACCTTAAGTTATGATAAAGTGTTTTGTTAATTTTGAACTCCTTCGTAAGTCACATTCCAAACCAAAAATGCAGGGTATGTTGTTCACTTGATCCGTGCACCTAGTATTTATTATCCTGATTTTGAAGACGTAAGAGGTTTATTGGGCCAAAAGCTCGCTGTTAAATCAGTTTGTTCATCTGAAACTGCTTCAAATAACTAAATACCGAAGTTACTGTGAATTTACTTTCTGCATATGCGCATTTCGACAACTTATGTCTCTTCATTGCAGATAAAATCTAAATGTTCAAACTGTTGGTTAGATTCCAACTTACTTCTATGGATTATTTTACCTGATCTGGTAGTGAACACATTACTAGTATATATTTTTTTACATTGCTGATCGTATAGGTTTTATCATTTAAGGGTATATCCAACAGTTTCAGGGGAGATAATAGAAAACACAAAAGAAGGCAGTGTTTCCCGGGAATATGACATTGATAACTTTACACTGTACACAAAGTAATTTCCATTGTTTTTGAGGAAAGGTAATTTGTGCCTTCCAATTTGGCGAACTTTCTGCGGGTTACCGACTGGAGATTTGTTAAAAGTTGCGGATTGTTATGATTTACTCGTAAACTAACTTGGTGACCTATATTGCTTTTTGCCATTTTAAAGTTTTGCAAGTAAACTGAATATTTATTATTAATTTCACTTTTAGGAACATCCAAATTCAGTGTAATTTGGTTCAACACTGCTGTCTAAAACCCGCTGCTTAATGAAAAAAAAAACCAAAAAAAACCCAAAAAGTTCTCTTCGAATTAATTAATTAATTAATAATTAACTTATTTATTTTTTAGGACACTGTGGATGCAGATGGGGATTCGCAACAACCGACACGTAGGCTTGTCGTTGTTGTACCAAGTGTACTCTTAATGGTAATAATAGCACTTATCAATTTTGTATTTATTGTGGTTTGTTTTCGTACTCTGAAAAGAAAGTTTCACCATCTTTTAGTGCTAACTTTATCCATAAGCGATTTTATTATAAATTTTTCAGCCATTTGCTTGACTTTATCGCGGGTGTCCAAATCTTTTCAGACTAATATCAATTTGTGCCTGTTTAATATTTTTACAATCTTTTTTGGATTGTTAACTACATACAGCACAGTGCTTGTAATATGTTTAGAAAGATTTCTGGTCGTCCAAGCAAGAAACTTTGGAATGAGTCAGTTCCTAGATAGATTTCAGTATGTGATTATAGGAACAACATTGGGAATTGACTTAATGATCACATTGCCAAGTACCTATTTCATACCACATTCGGACTCCATTGAGTCGTGTACAGCTCCGAAGACGTACGGTGAAAACTACTCAATATTTGCAACGATCCTTGCATCTAGCTTAACATTGATACTGATGTTAATTGTCGTAACTGTAGTATGCACTAGCTGTTTGATCTGGTCAATTTTCTTTAAGAAAGGAAGCGCGAGAGTAGCACCCGTACAACAAAAGAAATGCAGGACTGGTAATAACTTTGAGGATCAACAAGATAGCGTAAAAGATGAAATGCCTGGCACCTCTGCAATTAAACCAGACCATAGCTACAAAGGACAATCTTCCGTTTCTATTGACGCTGAAGATGAATTGTCTAACGGAAATGACGAAGAAATAGTCACGACCCAAACAGAGATGAAGATGATGAAAATTGTTTCGTTTGGTGACGAATTAGAGCAGAATCGAAAACAAAGCGATACTGATCGAGATGACGATATTAGCAATACCAAGACAAAAAAGCATAAAGCACATGGAAAGAAATTAAACACATGGGAAAAACGAGCGTTTGCAACTGGTTTGATGATTGCCTTTATGACAGCAATATTCACGTTTCCATATGTTTGTATGTTTTGGTATGACATCTCTACTGAAACAGTAATGCCGGCGGAAACGCGCTTAATTTCTATATTCCTCCTGCTTATAAACTTGACTTTACATCCGTTTATATATTCATGGAGGGTTCCACAAATCAAGCAAGAATTCAAGAAACTTCTTAAATGTAACAGCTAATTTGCTTATGATATTGTTGTTCTAATTATGTAAAACTTCAAAAACATCTTTAATTTATAGAAAATTATATAAATCTTATATAAATTTTATAAATCTGAAGATTTTTGGAGTTTTCGTATTCAAACATTGTATTACATTAATTATTTTTAAATAATAAGGTAGCATAACTCAAGGAGCTATCACAAAAATATTGAAATTGTGGGTGAAAATTAAATAAATTTCTTTGCCTTAAAATATGTAAAAAAGAAAAAAGGTTGATAACCAAAACCGCCAAAAATTATTGACAATTATGTAATTTCATGTGACAATGATAGTGATTATTAGTAATGGTTTTATGCTTCTATCGTAATATCGTTTTATGACCATTTTTTACCAATGAAAAAAAATCTAAGGGCTTACAGTTCTGCACTTGTAAATACAAACTAATATTTGAAATCGACTATTTTCCTGCAATTCACAAAGCCAGATGTCACATGAATATCAGCAAAATAAACAACAAAAAATGAACAATATTGAAAAAATCTGATCACTAAAAATATTGCCTTGTCATTCAGGTCATTTGGTAAAAATTAACTTGTGGACATGAATGATGTACTGTAAAAGTATAATTATTCGTTGTGTGCCAATTTTCGTAGATTTCGTGGTTGACTCTAAATTAAAAGCACAAAGAAAAACAAAATTCCTGTTACCTTGAACCAGAGAATGTTGAAAATCACGAATTTAGAAACCCACGAATCCTAGAATTTAAGCAGAACCACGAAAATTGGAACCTACGAAAATACATGCATCCAAAGTATTTAAAATAAAACAGTATTGTACGAAAACGAATGAAATGAGATAAAATGAATATTTAACTGTCAGTTTTATTAAACGACTGCAAAAACAGACATCCATGTAAGCAAATTTAAGTAAATCTCATGTGACGGGTTAGACTGGGTCATTCTAAAATTAAGACAAAATAATTAAGAAAGCCCAGTATAGTTAAAATATTTTATATTGGTCGTCCATTTTCTATTTTTGTCTCAAACATTGTGTTAAACAGCAGGACCTACAGATATGTGTAACAAATATAAATTTTCCATTTTTAAATACACAAACGGATGTATTTCTTATCACATTTTTCGGCAGTTGTGTAACATTATAGAAACATTAATACTTCGCATAAAAATGTGACTTCGAAATTTTCAAATAATCTGACAATATTTTTAACTTACTGATTCTTTACTCTCGACTTTGAAATTTTGAAGTAATCTGACGATTCTTTAAAATGCTGATCCTTTATATAGCAAACAGACACTGATAGTTTGAATTAAGTTTTTAAATATATGCTCATTCACATGAAATTCATATTTAGAGTCCAGGGCGTGATAACCTTCAAATAGAAAAATCTGATACTTTAAATGATTTATTTCAAGGTTTCTGTCGATACTTCGATTTAGGCCATGGGCTGAAATCACTTTCCATGCACCCCACACTTATGGACCGATTTTTAGTAATGTTGGGTCCTCTCTTAAAAAAACATGTTAACATGAATATTACCACTACATGCAGATAGGAGAGGTGTAAATCTTGTAGTAGACCAAAATTCGTATATCTTTATTTTCACTAAAATTTCCACTGTTCAGTTCCTAAAATT
This sequence comes from Modiolus philippinarum, assembly GCA_002080025.1. Lineage (NCBI taxonomy): Eukaryota > Metazoa > Mollusca > Bivalvia > Mytilida > Modiolidae > Modiolus > Modiolus philippinarum. Next base: position 43,137 of record MJUU01048603.1, on the reverse strand, counting down.
TCTACCGAAGGAACAAAGGAGTGAAATTAAGAAAAATCGAAGTCCAAAGACATGGCCAAAACGAGAACACAGACAACAATGACGCCAGACACAAAACAACGACGCTAAACAGACATTAAGCACAGAAACAGAAATCACAACATTCAAAACAAAGCACTCACAGTGTGAACTCCAGTGAAACTGAGAGTGATATCAGGTGCTCCGGAAGGGTGAGGATGTCCTGCTTTGTTAACAGCACCCGTCACACTGCAAGTGATGCAAATAAGTTTTTGATAGATGGATGAAATACGCAAAACTATGGTTTCAAATAAAAGCTTAATTTGTAATCTGTACAAGTAATATAAAAATACCCTTCTCCCTGCAAAAAAAGTTGAAAATTGCGTTTTATGGATGGTTTATTAATTTTTTTTCAGATAAACAGCTTCATTTGAATTAATTTTGGTACCTAACTGATAATTTTTGATAAAAAGTTCTATAAGAAATGTTTTATTTCAATTTTTGATTTATGTTTCACTGTATCTTACATAGAGAGGACTTTTCAAGCAGAACTTTTCTTTGCTTGAGCCTTTTTATCCGTTAAGTCGATAATGTGTATAAAATGGGAAGTTTAAGTTTTCCAGAGTTTCCACTGATTTGTCGCTGAGATGTACATTTATTTTGGACATTATATATAATTAAAAAGAGAATGTTATATCGTTACATGATGCATGAGCTTTAAGTAGAAGACATTTTAGTTATCCTAGCTATGCCAGGATGTATTACTTCCGGGTCTGTCGTCCGTTGTCTGTCTATCTATCGTAAATTTTCTTCAAAGATTTTCTCCTTTGAAACCACTGGGCCAATTGGAACCAAAATTTATTTCAATAGTCCGTGACTGGTCCCCTTTAAAAATTGCATCCAACAGTTTTGCACCTCTTCAAAGATGGCAAATAATTTTACTATTGGACATTCAACATTTCTATGGCCGTCACCACGACATCATAAATAGATATGAAATGTCGGTATCGCAAATAAAAACGAACATTTTCAGCTAGATTCACGTATTCCCGGATTTGACATAATCTATTCTGACTTGTGTGTGCTTTGCGGGTGTGAGGGGTGTTTGGTCTTCTGTTTTCTGGTGTTCCTGTGCCTTGTCCATGTTGTCTCTGGACTTTGATTTATGTTATCTTGTGCTTTGTTCCTTCGTATTCTTAAGCCGTTTTTTTCAAAAAAGGTACCTGACAGGTCAATACCTTATCCAGATGGCCAAATACGGAAACATAGTTTTTACATTAGACATTATGGAAAAGGCGTTCAAAGATCTTTTTCCCAGAAACTACCAGTCCAGTTATTACCAAACTTAGTCGCAATGGTCCCTATATATTCTCTTCAAAACAAGATATCCGGCAGGTCAGCACTTCTTTCAAGATGGCCGCCAACTGGGATCACATTTTTAACATTGGACCCTATGGAAAAGACATTAAAGATCTTCTCACAAACTAACAGTCCAATTATTACCAAACTTAGTCACAATGGTCTTAAGTTGGTCCATTCAAAAACAAATATCCGGCAGTTCTGTAACTCATCCGCAATTGCCGCATGCAGGGAATATAGTTTTAACATTGGATGATATAGGAAAAGACATTAAAAGATCTTCTCAGTTACTACGAGTCCAATTATTACCAAACCTTGTTACAAAAGTCCTTAGATAGATAAGTATCAGGCAGGTCTGTACCTCATTCAAGACTGCAGCCAGAGCTGAACATAAGTTTAACATTGGAACTTATGGAAACACATTCGAAGATCTTCTAAGAAAGTTCGGGTAAAATTAGAACCGAACTTAGTGACAATGGTCCTTAAAAAGTTTTTCAAAAAAGTATCAGGCAGGTCCGTACCTCTACTGAATGCCTCAAGGAAACACCCTATTGTTAATTGTTAAAACACATTTAAGGTTAAAATCACTTGTTTAGTATGATTCAATAACAAAAATAGCTGCAAAAGTTTTATTGTTCATACAGAAATATTATTATTTCTTGCTTGTACTATATATTAAATGGTTCAATTAGTGTACATCAAAACATTTTTCTGGGATCGTCTCTAATTTAAGATACGATATAATGAAAATGATAGCTTAAAAAGGGAGGTAATAAATGTAACTGAGGAACTAAACTTAATGTGAACATCTCCTTATTTTATTTACCATTTCAGCCCAGTGGTAATAAATAACAAATATCGAAGTTACTGTGAATTTAGTTTCTGAATATGGAAATGGGACTTACTTTGACCTTAAAATACACTCAGATACCAATTAAGTAAAATTAACACCATGCCTGGGGGCGTGTGGAAAATTTTTAATAATAAAATGGAGTCGAAATTGAAATTTTCGGATTTTTCGATTTTCCTGATTTTTATCGTTTTGCAATAAGCAAACGAGATTGCCTCAGATTAGACAATAATAATGATTATTTAAAAACTTTTTGATGCTTTGTTTTGTGTCGTTTTAACCTGGAGATGGGATAGCCTTGACATTTACCCCATTTCCTTTTCTTTCATATGCAGAAATTAAATTTACAGTAACTTTGGTATTTAGCTATTTATTTTTCATTAATTGCAATAGTGCAATAAAGAGTTCAAAGTTATATAAAAATTAAGTGGAATGTTTCATTTTTATTGGTACTACAAATTAATATTGTCAAGTGATAAATTGACCCCTGTACTCCTTGAAAAATCTTGAATATTTTGCTTTCGTTTCACTTTTATCAAATCAAGTCGAAAAAGAACAATGTTGAAAACCGGTAGTGTTTCTTCGTTTCTGTAAATTTTGTTGAAACTAAGGAGTATCTCCCTCATGCAAAGCTCTGTCCTTAGCTGATTTTGGCTTTCTATTTAGATCATATTTGGTAATTTGTTCTCTATCAGTTTTTAAACATTTTTGACTTTATGGTCTTCCAAACGTTTAGATTTTATCTGCACTGAAGAGACATAAGTTGTCGAAATGCGCATATGCAGAATCAAAATTCACGGTAACTTCGGTATTTAGTTATTTGTTATCACTGGGTCGATGCCACTGCTGGTGGACTGTTAGTCCCCGAGGGTATTCACCAGCCCAGTAGTCAGTACTTCGGTGCTGACCATAAAGCCGATTATATTTGAAATCTAACAATTATATATCTAATTTTTTGTAAATTCTGTTTAAAACTAAGGAGTATCTCCCTCGTGCATAGCTTTGTCCTTAGCTGAATTTTGGCTTTTCTATTTAGATCCTTTTGGTTATTTGTTCTCTATCAGCTTAGACACGTTTTAGGTTATTGGACTTCCAAATGTTTTGGTTTTATCTGCACTGATGAGACAAAAGTTGTCGTAATGCGCATATGCAGAAGATAAATTAACAGTTACTTCGGTATTTTTGTTATTTAAAAACACATAACATTTTATTTACACTACATGTATTTGTAATATTTAATTTTTATATGTTTGTATATCGTTTAGAACTTCCCCTCTTTAACAGTATTAGTGAATACACAAAAATGAATTTGTATGGCTCTCTGAAACATGGTTGAACATTGTGTTTTGCAAAAAAAAAAAGGATATAAGGTCAAAAGTCTACAAAATTTGGAAATTAAGGAAAAAAAATCATGATAAAGAGATTCACTTTTATATTCTATTTTGATCCGATAGATAAAATATATAACATTATCCCTATCGGATCAGTATAATCGTTGTTTTTTCAAATAGGTATTCAAGCAATGAAGATTTTTGTAAAAAGTTAAAACAAAATAATGTACTTAATACTGTTTAACATTGAACATTGAACATGCATATGAGCGGATAAAGAACATTTTTGAATTGGTAATGCAACTGATCATTTTATGTAAAGACATATACAAACTGTAATTCACAGTGGCCAAAATCATTTTGAAAATAAATCGATTTTAAAAGGATATTTTAGATGAAGTATTTTGGTTGTGTGGTACGCAAAATGTAACTTTTGTCACATGAAAATTTTTGCAAGGTGAATATTAGGGTTAGCTAATTTTTTTACAAAGACATGTACATCTTTTAAAACCATCATTTATATACGTAATCATGACGCGTAGACCCTAAAAATACATTTTTCAAAGATAATAATTTAAACCTCTAAAAAGAGAAAAAAAATTGAATGATTAGCTTTCCACAATTTGTTTGTATATTGACTGAGAGATTCTGACTTATCTTGATATCAATGACGAAATGGTGCAACAAATCTGAAGACTTAGCAGTAGTTAAAATACAAAAATACCAAAGTTGCAAAAAATGAACAGTAAATTTAGTTATGCTGTACACGTGTTTCAAGGAGTACTGTAAACGTATTAACTTTCGCGGTGTACTAATTTTCGTTATTTTCGCGGGTGGCTTTGGAGCGCGAAAAATAGTACCCGTGAAAATAACTTTTTGTGTAGAAAAGACTTTGAAAACCGTGAAAATTGATACCTACAAATATGTCAATCTTTCATAAACCGCGAAAATAAGCATCCGCGAAAATTAATACGTTTACAGTAACCTGAAAGTGGTAAGTGTTTGATGATGTTAAGAACAATGTTGAAGTGTTTGATCTTGTTTGGAACATTGTTGAAAGTGGTAAGTGTTTGATGATGTCTACAACAATGTCATCAGTGGTAAGTGTTTGATTTTGTTTAGAACAGTGTTATCAGTGGCAAATGTTTACAATAATGTTCAAAATGGTTATTGTTTTATTTGGTTATACAATGTTGAAAGTGGTAAGTGTTTTAATGTTGTTAAGAACAATTTTGAAAATGGTAAGTGTTTGATTTTGTTTATAATGATCTTGAAAATAGTACTTGTTTGATGTTGTTTAAAACATGTTGAAAATGTTTGATGTTGTTAAGAACAATTTTGAAGGTGGATTTTGTTTGACCTTGTTTAGAACAATGTTGAAAATTGTACGAGGAAACATTCATGCAAAAAGGCCGAAGAGTCCCAAGAAAATGGATACTTTTTAAAGGAATTGTCGTTGTTTCTACACTGGTTTGTGTATAGACAGCCACATTCATGTCCTAATTAAAGATGGAATAAACAAAATTTTCATTTTATGTTTTAATGTGAAAATGTTGATATTAGTTTAAAAAAATACATGAACAATTTTGTAATGCAAATAGCAAAATCAAGATGCAGTAAAGACTAGTCATTGTCATTTGAAGTAAGGTCAAAAGGTTTTGACGTCTAATAAAGAACTGTGAACATCATTCAAATTAAATCTGTGTTACTGTTTTGGTAGAAACATATTTTTCTAATGTATATAGATAATATTGTTGCACACAGATCTATATAATATGAATGAATATGTGTGGTATGGTGAGCTGCAAAGGTAGAACATATGATGTTCTACCTTTGCAGCTCACCATAGATTTCCTACGAGGAGGAATGACCCGGTTACCGAAAGCTATATTTTTATATAGCCTAGGTGGCCGAGTGGTCTAGGGCGCTGGACATAGTGCAGGCGGTGTTGCCATAGATGACAACAAGCAGGGGTTCGAATCCAGCTGGAAACCTTGCTGGATTTTCCGATGTTAACAGGTTTAAAAAGATGATTTTCATCNTGTTCTACCTTTGCAGCTCACCATACCAACACATATTCATTCATATTTTTCTAATGTATTGTTTTCACATGTATAGAATTGTTTTGCTTATGCATACAAAATGTGTAATGGTTTGCTTATCAGAATCCAGTTCGTTATCTGTAGTGAATATATATTGTAGGAACATGTTGTTCGACGTATCACCTTGGTTAATACGGAACTTTCGAGTTAACCGATACGATTCTATTTTTATATATTAAAATATCCATTAATCCCCATGATAAGCAAATGCGTGAGCCCGGCAGAAATTTAGTATGGTACCAGTTTTCCCTCCAGTTTACGTCATAAAACACGAAAAGCTGCAATCTCGAAAGTCCTGTATTGTAAACCAATGTAATAAGAATGGTGGAGAAAAATTAGTTATTGTTTGATGTTGTCTTTGCTTTGTTGTTATTGATACGTGAATTTTGACATTTGACACATTATATATAAGTCGGTTCAAAAGATTTTTTAAAATCACTAAAAAGTCTGGCTGTTGCTGAAAATACTGACGGTGTATGCAAATATTAAAAAATGACGAGAGAAATGGGCATGTGATCTGTTAAAAGGGGTGAATTTAAAATCTAAAATATGACATAAAGCACAAAAAACACATGGCAAAATAAAAGAGTAGAAAATAAAAAGGTCGAAAGATATATTTCGACAAATATGTCATCTACAAGTGGGTCGTGAAGCACAAAAGACAAAGATTTTTTACCTGTATCATATACATTATTTTTAAACAATGCACACGCAATGTCAAAGATGTTTTACCTGTAAACAATATATTATTTTTAACTACTACTTCATTCTTCACGACCCACTTGTAGATGACATATTTGTCGAAATATATCGGTTGACCTTTTAATTATTTTGTCATGTGTTTTTTTGTGCTTTAGGTCATATTTTAGATTTTAAATTCATCCCTTTTAACAGCTCACATGCTCATTTACTTCGTTATTTTGTTATTGGCCTTGAGAGCTGTTTCCCAACACATATTTTGTTTTATATGCAAATATTATGATGCTTGTCTTTAAAACAAATTGTATCAACTTTCATGACTATTGTGTATTATGAGTATCGAAATCAGGCAGAAAGCTGAAATAGTTATTTTTAAGGAGATTCAAAACGGAATTGCAACTCTTGTGTAATTAAAGGTAACAATGAGTGTCTCGTCGTCTCAATACCAGTAATCGGGACTGATTCCTGACGTATTGAATAATTACATATCTCATAAAACAAAAACTCTATTTATTGACTTGAAGTGTACCATAGCATTTTCTACATGACAACTATTTTACTAGATTTTAAATTGACGAAAATCTATTCACCTAGAGTGCTACAAAATAAATGAGTATTTCTAATTTTTAGCTCATAATGATAAATCAAACAGCTCTCCCTACCGTTGACTGAATGTATCGATTTTTTATGTAACGTCGAAACTCCAGTATTGAAGATTGTGCTTAAATTTGACATTCCTTGTTGTTCATATTGAAATTTAAAGTTTATCAAATGGTTCACCTATAATCAGAAGACTATACAATGAATACTATATTAACTTATTTTTATGGTATTTATGCAATTGAGAATTAAGATTCACATGTTCTACCTGATTTCAGTACTCATAATTTAATAAAACACGATTTGTATGTGAATGGTCAGGAAAGGTTTAAGTTTGTAATGCAACTGATCATTTTGTTATGTTAAGAAATATATAACAGCTGTAAAACAATTTAGGGTGAATAAATAAGTTTAAAAACTGAAATGAATACAATGTATAAAGATTGTTATGAAGTAGTATTTTCGCTGGAAAGAGTCCGGGAACACAAAAAATAACACTTGTCACATAAAAACTGTTTGTAAGGTGCGCATATTGGTTATCTCGAAAAGTTTAGATAAACAAGGAAATGATATGGGGTAATTACACATTCATGACATTAGACAAAGTGTCTGCCAATACATTGTAAAACCAGGCAATGGAACAACGCCCGTATTGTTGTTCTTCATCTTGAGGTAACGATGAGGCCTTCAAAACAACGGTAGTAGAATACCGAAGGAACAAAGGAGTGAAATCCACAAAAATCGAAGTCCAAAGGCATGGCCAAAACAAGAACACAGAAAACAATGACGCCAGACACAAACAACGACACTAGACAGACACAAAGCACAGAAACAGAAATCACAACATTCAAAACAAAGTAAAAATAAGTTTTGCCCATACCATCGAGTAAGGTCAAAAAGGTCCTTAGCACCGGTTTGAGCGGAATTCATTGCTAATATAAGACAACGCTCAAAATTTTAAGTAGCAACTCATCATTTATGTTTTTTTCTACATTGGCCCGGAAACTATAGCGATTACATCATTTCCCAGGTAATAATCTAAAATATTTTTTTTCCTTTTTTTGGTGTTCAGTTTTTACATGTTGTTGGTATTTATTAAGAGAGTTTGACTTTCTTAGATACTCATGACAACAGCACGTGGGAAAATTCTGTATTCCTTGTTGAACACAATGTTAAGTGTTTGATGTTACGAGGGGGGTATTTAGAACTATGTTAAAAGTGGTAGGTGTTTGATGTAGTTAAGAAAATTTTAAGTGATTGATGTTGTTTAGATCAATATTGAAAGTGATTAGTGTTTGATTTTGCGTACAACAATGTTGAAAATGGTAAGTGATTGATGTTGTTTAGTTAAGACAAATGTTGAAAGTAGTAGGTGTTTAATGTTGTGGAGAACTATGGTGAAAGTGGTAAGTGTTTGATATTGTTTAGAACAATGATGAAAAAGGTAAGTGTTTGATGGTATTTAGAAAAATAATCAAAATGGTAGGCATTTAATGCTGTTTAGAACAATGTTCAAACTGGTAAGTGTTTGAGGCTGTTTAGAGCAATTTTCAAAATGACGAGTGCTCGATGTTGTTGAGAACAATGATCTAAATGATTAGTGTATTTCTTTCTTTTTTCGAAAAAATGTTGAAAATGGTAGATGTTTGATGTTGTTTTTTTTACTTTTTGTTGAATAAAAAAAAATGGATATTAAAGATTTGTAACAACATTAAAAGAATGCGTTTTTTTTCTCAAAATTTTCCAGTAATCGCTAAGGATGACTGACTTTTAAATTATCGTTTTGGAAAAAAAATATAGAAATTATTTTTTATTAGTTTACCATTTTTTGAAAAAAATTTTAAAAATAGAATTCTACATATCACACCTTTGAAACATAAATGAAAATATAAAAAAGGCAAAAACATTCCCTTTTAAATAACGAATTAAGTAAATTGTAGTACATAGTTCAGTTTAATAATACACTGAGGATATTAGTTGAGGACATCGGTCAAAATACACATAGTATTTTGTATTGTTAAAAATAAAATTGATGAAACATTATATATTGTAGTGAGTACTGAAATCAAGTTCATTTTTAATGAATATACTAATTGGAGATAACATAATCAATTGTTACTACATTGTCTATATATTTAACAATAGACTACAAAAGGTTCATTTTTTTGATATTTTTCCTTTTTTTACTGATGTGTTGAAGATACGGCTTCAGAGTTAAAAACTTTAAATCGTATATAGATTTATCATTATGTATTGGGATATATTTTTTCTGTCACTTTTGAAACAAAAGTGTAAATGTCAACGGATTTAGTTAAGAATTTGAAATACATTGTTACAATTTATTTGATTTTTGTACCTCTGAAACTACATAGATTTTTTAATATATTTTAATAAATGTATTGCATGTGTCAGAACTTTTTTTTTATTTCAACTCTTGCATTATTGTGATATTGATTTCACGGAATCATAATGTCGTGCATACAGATCATTACTCCTGCATTAGTGAGGTATTCTTTCATGAAATGTTGTTGTTAGATTTTCTTATCTTGCACTAATGGAGCACATAAAGATCACATGTAGTGACCAAATAACCAGTCATGAAAACAAACCCCCCCCCCAAAAAAAAAAAAAAAAAAAAAAAAAAAAAAAAGAAACAAAATAACAAAACAAAATAAAATTAAGCAAAACAGACCTCTAGGTAGGAAGCACGAAAGAAGCATTTTCGTTGTACAAGTTTCCTTGCCTATTTTGTTTCATTTTCAATATGAGCTGAAGAAATACCATCAAAAGAAAAAGTACATTGTACATTGTTACATTGTTGTATTTAAATGTTTGTTTTTATTTATGACACTTCATAATTTACACTTTTTCAGTATTTAATTTTACCATGTTCCGCATCTAATAAAATAAAATTCTTCTTATTAAGTCATCGGGAAGACTTGAAACGTTCTCCCAACTGAAGTTATTTGAGACACATTGCCTTTTCTTTGTTTCTTACTATTAGGTCGCCCAACAATGTTTTTGCACAGTTTCATACTATTATTATTCCTTTTCTTCTTCGTCTTCTTCTTGCTGTAATATTTTATGACAAAATTTTCTGAGACCACTTAGTACATGACTTACAATATCAACAAAACTTCGCAAAATGTAGATCCCATTCCCAAGAGGTGCATTCAGGTGTTTTAATTTTCAAAATGGCTGCAATTCTCAAGGAAACTAAAATGGTGGGGACAATCTAAACAGGCTCTCCAAATTGGATGAAATGTTTAAGAAAGGTTGTATTAAGGAAGTAAATAACATAGTTTGGGGCTTAAAAAATCAAAATGGAGGCCGTTGCAATGGTGTCGTAAACATAAAGCAGGAAATTAAATTTGCTGTTACTTGGATAAAATTACACAGAATCGTTATCTAGGATGTGTAGAACATACGTGTTAAGATTTCAAAAGGGCGGTCTTTGTCATGTAAACGGGAAAACGTAGGGGAAATTTAGTGTTTGAAATTGTATGAAAGGTTACAGAAAGTTGTATCTACTATGTAAAACATATTTGACTAAAACGATTATACAATTGATCACTGAAAGATTCAAAATGTCGTCTGTTGCCATGGAAGTTAGAAAAAGGCCGGATAATTAAGTGCTCCAAACTGGATGCAGTTTCATAGAAAGGTTAATAGGATATGTAGAACTTATTTTCAGGCTCTCTCACTCTCAAATTTTACAGATTTTTGGTTTATGGTCTTCCAAGTTTTTTTTAACTTGACCTGCACTGAAGAGACATAAGTTGTCGAAATGGCAATAAGAAAGAAGTTTAAAAAAGCTGTTTTTGGGGTCAGCACCGAAGTACTTGCCTACTGAAAAATAAATATCACCGGGGATCAACAATCTACCATCATTACAATTGAACCAGTGGTCATAAACAACAGAATACCGAAGTTACTGTTAATTCACTTTTTGAAGATGGTCAATTTTTTTCTTCTGTGCAGATTAGATAAAAAATATTCAATGCTCGGGCTTATATTCTTTATTTTAATATTGCTGAAAAACGACGTTCAGGATTTCAATCATCTAAAACGCAGTAAGCTTACCATCGGGTGTATGAGATTTTGTTCTTTCGCATTTTCCCTGGTCTTGGATTCTAAATACTGTCAAAAGGTATGTAAGTCTTTGTTTCATGTGCATTGACTCCATTTCCTTTCATTGTTGATAGTATACTTTCCTCACACCGAACGGACACAAATGTTTAGAAATGGTAAATTAGAAGATAACTGTATTGTATTTTAAGCTTTGCCTTCGTAAATTTTCATCTTCTCCTTTGAAACCACTGAAGCAAATTCAACCAAACTTTACAGGAATATGCAAGGGAGGTACTTTACAAAGATTGTTCAATGCGACAAAAACATGGAGGCTGGTGTGGAACATCATTTTCATCATCTGCTTTTAGTGATATAGAGAAGGATCATACAAAGATTGCACATTTTCTAATTTGACAAAAACGTGGCCACTAGCAGTTTATCATTTGACTCTATGGGATGAGCGATACAGGCTCACTCTCTGGGCCTCTAGTTGTAGCAATTTGAATACAGCTTCTTCTTTGTCAATTTTAAAAAGTGAATTAAAAAGAAGAGACTTAACTTCCAACACTTCAGTACCAAATTAATATCATTATGGGCTTAGAAAATAAAACTAAAAATGAATTAATAACTGAATTAGATGTGGTGTATCGTTTCAAGATTCCGATCTCCACACGAAAAACATTATTTCTGTTAATTCATGTCCTTGTGGAAACGACATAGAGGACATCAGTAACTCGAGATGTATTTTGCACATTTTCGAGAGCATTTACTATAAAATATATTTGCTGTTATAACCAGGGATCACCAGGCATTTGTATTGTTGATCTAAACCTTTAACTGTGGAAATAATGAAGCTTTGTTTTAGGTACTGGAATATATCAAAAGGTCAAAATGTTTGATTATATTGAACATGTCGAAAATTTAATTCAAGTCACTATTACAAGCTTCAGCACTTCTAGATTGTTTACACATTTGATTCCCGTGGACATCACTTAAAAAGCACGGCCATACTGTGTACTCGGGTGGAATCGGTACTTGCATTTTGAAAAAAAAAGAATGTCTGGAGAGCAAAAGTGAAATACCGAGGAAAGGATGGTCAGAGATCATGTTTAATAGATCGTGAATTAGCAAATAAAAAGAAAGGAAATATACTAGACAGCAATTAGTTATTTTTGATAAGATGGCAACTACCACACAACAATATATATAACATAGCAAAAATGGCAAAACACAATGAGTTTTCTAAATGTTGAGATATTGAGTATCGTTGAATTTATGAAATGTTTTGTTAAACTGATAAAACCCATTGAGATGAACAAGTACCAAACCCGTTGTTTTTTTAATGCCTACTTTCTGTGAAAACTACAGCGGAACCACTTAACCTTAAGACGAAAAAAATGCTGATTTGATTTACACAGGAAGCATACCCTTACATCAATGAAAAAATTAAAGGAATATGGAGTAAATTTAGATGGAAAAAAATCCCTATATAAATACCTGGTAAGATTAAGCAAATGGAAAAAAGGCTTTCATTGTTGTTCTTCGTCTTGAAGTCACCACGAGGCCTTCAACAAAGAGCACACTCCCAACCTCACAGTATGTTCAAGAATTATTGATTCACATACTTGTATTTTTCGGCTCTTTCACTGTGTCCTATAATCCAGAGTTTGTATTTGTAGAGACTTGTCTCATGTGCATTTAATTTCATTGTAACTTGAATACATGGTGCTATTTTTCTGAAAAATGCTTCGCATTAAAGCATACAAAAGACATGTGACCAATCAGATTTTATCCCAAATTAAACCCTTCAGTGACTACAGGTCCACACAACTAGTGTTGAGAATTTAATCTTTAACTGACGTGTTTAACATATATTATTTGCTATACTTTGTGGTATAAAGTAAATACTAACGGTTATAAATTGATGTTTTGTCAACATTTACTCTATATTTCCAAATTATAGTCTATTAAACAAAATAAAACAAATGGGAAACACCGTCTCTAAAGATAATGCGTATTTCATAAACCGCGTGTAACATACAAAGAGAATATTTGATTCTGTTGTGCATGTTATTTATTTATTATTTCAGCAATTAAAAATGGTCAAGAATGAATGAGGTTTGATTTTATAGATTATAGTAACTTCGGTCTTTAGTTATTTCTCAATTTTTACCCATTCATTGCATCTACCGCTTTGCAGTGCATTTGAAGCCTTTTCTCCCGAAATGTTATTCTTTAGCCATCAAAATCTGATAAAGACTTATAATAGAAACAACTGATGATAAATAAATACTGATTGCAGCTCACTTTTTTTTATTGAAATAATGAAAAGTTGCGTATCGTGGTTCAAATAAGGTCAATTTGGTTTGAATAACAAAATACCGAGGTTATTGTGAATTTAGGTTCTGCATATGCGCATTTCGACAACTTATGTCTCATCAGTGCAGATTAAATCAAAACACTTGGAAATCCATGAACCGAAATATATGTAAACGCTGATAGAGAACAAATGACCAACAGGATCTAAATAGGAAAGCCAAAATCAGCTAATGACAGAGGTATGCAAGAGGGAGATACTGCTTAGGTTTGAACAAAAATTTCCTAAATTTAGATATTGCAAATTTTCAAATATAATCGGTTTTCGGGCCAGCACCGAAGTACTGGCTACTGGGTTGGTGAATACCCTCGGGGACTAACAGTCCACCAGCAGTGGCATTGCCCAGTGGTAACAAATAACAAAATACCGAGGTTACTGTGAATTTAGGTTCTGCATATGCGCATTTCGACAACTTATGTCTCAGCAGTGCAGATTAAATCAAAACACTTGGAAATCCATGAACCGAAATATGTGTAAACGCTGATAGAGAACAAATTACCAACAGGATCTAAATAGGAAAGCCAAAATCAGCTAAGGACAGAGCTATGCAAGAGGGAGATACTCCTTAGGTTTGAACAAAATTTTCTTAAATTTAGATATTGCAAATTTTCAAATATAATCAGCTTTCGGGCCAGCACCAAAGTACTGGCTACTGGGTTGGTGAATACCCTCGGGGACTAACAGTCCACCAGCAGTGGCATTGGCCAGTGGTAACAAATAACAAAATACCGAGGTTACTGTGAATTTAGGTTCAGCATATGAATGAAGTATTTGTGACTACCGAGATAAATGAATCGTCGATCTCTATACTTCTTACAAATATCAATTTGTAAACTAATGAAATGTTTTGAAGCACCCCATAACAAAGGAAAGAAAAGGTCGCAAAATTTAGTTATGAAGATGGCGATTTCGACAGCTTATTTTTACCAGGTTAGGTTAGGTTAGGTTAGGTCGCTTATGGACGCTGGTGTCTCCGCCACTGTATCCAACTCTACTTCGTTCAGCTCGCTTCTAACTTGGTTGCGTCTTCCGGTATAGTCTTGCACATTGATATCACTAGTATAATCGAATTTTACTCCCTGGTATTCCCAGCATTTATCAAGTGCTGTTTCAAACTGTCTTACATCCTTAGTTTCTACTACAGTAGGTGTAAAAATAATACTATTTGGACAGTCAAAATTTCAGAAGTAATTGCTGAGCCTTTAGACAAGATACACATACTAATCTTCTTGATCAGAAAAAAAGGACGAGTAGCGACATCTAGTCAATTTGATAGGAGACTTTGGGAAACAAATAATTCATTTCTGATGGGTAGTAATGTGTAAAAGTAAAAAGTTGAATGAAAATTTAATATGTTAAATGTTAAAATAGATAATGAATGCAATTTGTTTCTTATTTCCCAGTGCAGCACAAAAACTTAATCATGAATGATTCAAGAAAGATGAATTCAATTATTTGGATACAAAATGCATTATGACGTTATGAACATGACGTAATTAGCTGAAGACGTCCGCAGTGACTGTCGTCAGTCATTCCTTACCTTAAATGTTCATGCAAAATCCCATTATGGCCAAATAGAACCATTATTTGGTATTCATATCTGTTGCCGATTAAAAGGACATATATGTCCTTACCGCACGCTACCGACAAAGGACATAAAAATTGTCCTTAATGCATCTAAAGGGTTAAAGCATGGTCAGAAGAAGTAGAAATAACAAAAGATCATTAGAATTTGTTTGGTATAAAAATAGGTTTCTAGTTTTTTACTTTATGTTTGGTTTTGACTGTTTTTTAGTTACATACAGTGAAACCTGTCTGAACCGAACCCCTTTGGGACTAAAGATTTAGTTCGGTTTAGACAGTTGTTCGGTTTACACAGTTTCAAAATATGAAAAAAATTGATAGAAAGGGTCTTCACATTGTGTTTGGTTTAGACAGGTTTTCGGTTAAGTGAGGTTTCGGTTTAGACAGGTTTTACGGAACTATTAAAAACAAAAGACAAGTAAACAAATTGACAAATTCATAAAATCTACGTTACCTTCGATGTTTATAAGACTAGGGTAGAAACAAAACAACTTTTTAGCAATTTTAAGGAACCGGTCACACATTGTGAGATCTTTCATCAGATCACAACATTAATGAAGAACACCTATTATGGCTAGGGAACTGCACTAAAAAAATACAAAAGACAAAGAAAGTGAGAATCAAACTGAAGGTCAAAAAACGAACAATCCAGGGTCAACGGTAACATCGAAACACCAAAAACAAGGACACCACATGAGTACAGGACGGAAATTAAAACCGAAGACTCATATATAAATGAACAACACAATAAAAGCCATGGGTAAGATCAGGTGCACCGGTAATGTAAGCCTCTCCTGCTTCTTATGAGACGCCCGCCGTGTTGAACATATCATTTGTAGTATAGAAGTCAAATAAGGAAGACTTGAGCTGTAAAGGAAAAGATCTCTTGTCATATGGGAAACATAGATACTAAAGCAGTCAAAAAGATCGTGATTTCGACCGTAAAACTTCCTTAGTGATGACTTCAAAATACAAAAAATTCCCAAGTTGTGGATAACATAATACTTACGCAGCCTATTTGTAAGCAACCGAGCTCTATCAAGGTAGTCACAGTATCGAACACTAGCCCTTGAGTAGCGAATGAGTTGGGATAAGTAAACTCCGTATCCGGCGCTTTTGGAATGTTGCTGCAAAGAAAAGAGAAGTTGACTATTGGAAAAGTGAAGTCACTGCGTTTTTCATAAGGCCTCTTGTCAAAGAACGAGGCTGATGTGGAAGTATCTGTAGTATCCTTAAGTTCGAACTCTTTTGCATATATAAGATGAAGAAGATCACCAAAGCGAGGGTTGTTTAGTGATAAAATATCATCTATATAACAGACTCTGAAATTAATGGACGTGGCCAGTTTTTTACGTTTATTTTAAAGAAGCCATTCAATGAATTCAGTCTGATATGAGTGGAGAAACAGACGTATGTAAACGGCTTTTCACTTATTAACTGATAAGATGCCAGGACACCCTACAAATACTGAGAAGCTTCCTACGAAAGTGAATTTCTTAATCACAACACCTTCTTTAGGAAGGTGAGGAAAATAGTTTTACTAGCAGAATAAGCTCATTGAGCTTGCCGGCAGTTTAGCGGTGAACACTCAAAATTACGAATTTTCTAATTCATTTAATTTCAAGATAATGTTCTTTGAATTAGTAGTCATCTGTTTTAGGTTTTATTTGCATTACAAAAACAGGAAAACAATAAACACCTACAATGGCCAGGAACTACAATCACATGCCACAATTTACAAGCAAACTTCAACAGAAAAACAAAAAAGAAAACAAGAGACAAACATAAATAACGATAGGAACTCGGGATAGCCGGACTTGGTGCCGGCACTAGCAAAAGCCAGTGGTAGGGTTAAACCGATTTAACCGATTTAACCGATTTATGGGTACCCAAACCTCCCCTTTCTCTATCCCGTTTCCCTATAGTATCATAAACATGCGAATAAAACCCAATGCAGGTAGACTACTAACTCTACGTCTGTTACTCCACTATTGGAAAACTGGACAGACAAGTGGGAGTTTGGGTACCAAAGATCCGGTTTAACCCTACCGTTAGCTCTTGGAGGTGCTAGCCGTACATACTCCGGACAGCCGGCCCTAGCAAGAGCTAACGGAAGGGTTAAATCTAAGTATCCGTAAGGTGTCATGGCATCTCATCAATTAAACAATAGAAACACCGTTTGCAGATGAAGACCTCGATGAAGAATGGAACAGAAAGTTAAGTGGACATAGTATAGTTTTAATTCAACACCTTTGTCATACCACAGTATTAGTTGTACATTCTCCGATGTTGTCGGTCGGTTTCGATAAAGTAATTTTAGTTTGGCATTAATATGGCAGTCATGTTTGTTAATTGTCTTTGATTTGCAGCTGATAAGTAGTTATTCACTTAAACATTGGTGGGGGAAACAAACGAACAAACATATATCGAACCATGAAATAAGAAATATATGGAGATTTATCTCCTTGATGAATGAGCTTTATTTTGTTCAAATTATATGGCAAATAAACATGGAAAATATCTATTGGTAGTGATGTAGAATCAATTCTTATTAGAATTCGCATTGTCACCAGAAAACTAAACCGGAAAACTATATATCTATCAAGACATCTAAAATGTTTTAAAAACTCTTTGCATTGTTTTTGCACTGCTTCGAACGGTTGATTCTTAAATTGTTCATGGCCATACTACGTACAGTAGTAAATACTGCTGGAAAATACAAAATACCCAAGTTTTATAATAAACAGTAAATTTTGTTATGCTGTACACGGGTTTCATGGAGTAAACTCTTTTCAGAAGCATTATAATCAAATAAAATGGAAACATCATAATCCAAAGCAAGTCAAAAAGAAGTACTCATAACTAAAAATGTCGAAATATAAGGATAACTCCAGTACCAAGGTCATCCATCGGGTGCCACATTCGGAATAGACGAATTTCATATTTACGGGATGACTGCTAATCTAGCAAGTTTTTCAAAGGGACGTCACTCGCTAACACCCGACATTCTGGTTTTCGGTTTCATTAGGGAAAGGACGGTCAGTAAATATTTTCTTTGGTAACGGTTACGATTTTCACTGTGGTAAGTACCCGAATAGCTTGAAATTATTTATTTAAAGACAATCAAGATATTACCCCTAGTCCAGTGATAGATACCTATGCATTCGAAATCTACTGCTGTCCCTTATTACAATGCAACCGTAAACCTGACTGTCGGGTCAGTAG
Source organism: Modiolus philippinarum (assembly GCA_002080025.1). Taxonomy (NCBI): domain Eukaryota; kingdom Metazoa; phylum Mollusca; class Bivalvia; order Mytilida; family Modiolidae; genus Modiolus; species Modiolus philippinarum. Next base: position 24,942 of record MJUU01048603.1, on the reverse strand, counting down.
GTTATTTCCCTTTGTGGAAAACGTTATAAAAACGGAGCCAAAGTCGGGATAAGAAATAAACATGAAAGTGGTCTATTAAGCTTCTACATTTTAAGGTGGGGGGGGGACAAGACCCTTTTCTGTTAATGTATTCTGGGCATATTTGTTGGTTGTTGTATATTTTGATGAAATCTTTTTCGGGCAATTTGGTGTTTTCTGTTGTGTTGAATTTGTACTTTTTGTTAACTGTTAAAATGGAAATAAAAATCAATGTTATCTCTCTCTTTTTGATTTTACCAAATAATCACATTATAGAAAAAAAAAAAACATTTCGCCTGTTTTAATTAGAGACAGTTGTCGGTCAACAGTTTTTGAACTGTTGTCTGCTTCTATTTCGTCCAAGACGTCACACGTTTATCATTTCGTCACTGTCGTATGTTTACAATTGCAACGTACGCATTATTTAATTTTTAAGTCTACACGTTTATAAATGTAGAAATTAATTATTATAATAATTGGGAAATTCCTTGAAAGAAGGAAGAGAATGTCAGTTGAAAAAAAAATCACCTACAAACATGATCAAATCAAATTATTTTGACCGACATTATCTTGTTAAATTATAAATTAGGGAAAAATACACATTATGTTTTGGAAATTAAATTAGCAGTTTTAATTGCACATCTGTGTATATAAATGAAGCCTGCATTAAATGTTAACTTCCGAAAACGCGAAAAGGTGAAAATGCAAAATCGAAACCATGAATTGAAACTCATTTCCCGATATTTTATTTCCTTTTCGCGTTTTTGTCTTTTCGATTTCGCGTTTTGACGTTCGTGATATCCTCTTCTCGATTTTTCGTTTTCTCTCTGTGGAAGGTGAAAGGGAAAACAAGAATTGGCCGCATCTGGCCACAAAAGCTAATATTATATAGGTGGCTCTCCTCCCCAAGTCAAATCTTTGCGGATTATTTGATCACCGATGGTGCACGGCTGGCGCCTTCATATCTCTGATGTTCAATTACCTTTCACCGGGAATATTACTACGTTTTTGTTCATAAATCAAACAATCATCTATAAATTTATATAATATGCAAGGGTTTTGTGTCTTTAACGTTAATGTTTACAGCTTAAAATACGTGTACATTGTATTACGAATTTTATCGGGCCAAGTTTGCTCCACACATTTTGGGATTTCTGTCAGATTTTCAGAATCCTCGCGTTTTATCCATGTAAGCATTAGAATTTTTTGCCCATTGACCCCTTTATTTTTCCATATTTTCATTCTATACATCTGAATTTTGTGAGCATTCTGTTAAAAATTCATTGAATTCTATTCTGTTACATTCATTCATAGCCAAATCTTGCTAATGTTAATCCTATGAAAAATTAGAGGAGTTCAGTTTCCCGTCAAAATTTTCAATCACTTAAATCTAACAACGAGATCTTAAATTACTTTTTTTTAGATTTTCTAACTAAAAAACATTTTAATTTGAAATCCTATTTATCATCAAACGGAGTAGCGAACCCCTTTAATTAACGCAGGAGCGAAGGTGATCAGTACGACTTGATTCCAGATTTATGAAAAAGAGTGATTTTTTATTCCAAGATAAAACGAAATTTAGAGTAAACACATACTATGAAAATTCCACTCGGTACATAACAATATTTTCAAGAAAAATCTGTAAGTTACCACGAAACAAGCGAATACATGTGCAAGCATTATTCTTTGAATATTTATAAACAATGTTTATAATCCAGGCGCGGATCCAGGCAATTTTTAAAAGGGGGGGGGGGTCCGAATAGAATTGAAATTAAACATGGCAGAGCGTAATTTTTTCGGGGATATTTCTTAGTAAAACACCAGGATATTCATTAAAAAAGAGTGGGGGGGGGGGGGGGTTCCATCCCCTGAACACCCGTTGGATCCGCCAATGTAATCGGAGACATTATTATGTTTATAGATAATAGACATACTTTGGCGTAATTTTTGGATGATACAGGAGCATGCTGTAAGTTTTGTCACTCAGCTTTGGTCGTCATATAATCGTGTGGAAATATGCTAAATTAAATTAACAAGTCGTACTAATATACGACACCTGTACCGTTGTTAAGTGTGTCGTTTCATCATGCGTTTATATGTTTAATTAATTAAATTAACAATTCATACTTTTACCGTTTCTGGGTGCGTCATATTAACACTTTTGATTTGTAAAAACATGAAGTCATACTTATAAAATAAGTTCCACGCCATTTACCGTTTCCTTTGGCACCTCGCGCAAAAATATTGTTAATACGTATACCTTAAGGATGTAGTAAGGTGAAATAAAATAAATCTACGATTTTAAATTGCTACCATAAATCGAAAGAGCATTGGTAAAGGAATAAAATCGGCTAAAAATATTGATATGTTATGGACCTTGTTTTCGAGATATTTCACATTTTAAAAATTGGCGGGAAAAGACTCTTGGACTTTTACCTTAGTATAAGATTGAAACATTACTGATTTCTTTCACATTGAAGTAAAATCTACAATCTAGTGAAATTTTGCTTACTGACCTTTAATGACCTACTGAATCCTTTAATGACTAGAAAATTGGGTGTAATGGGGCAAAAAAATTACATAGAATAATGGGTAAAAGCCGAGAAATCTGAATGACATTAGGAATTTCAAAAACCTCACCTTACTACATCCTTAAATCAACAAATGAAATTATGCAATCGTATGAAATAACAAAATACCGAAAATATCGGTAACAGAAATAATCTTTATTTGCACAAATAAATCCTAACGGGTTAAAGCAAAATATAAACAATACAATGACATACAAATTCACAAATTGTTTACAACATATAAGAATGATAGATCATCCATCCAACATTATATGGTTTTTAATGTATTTTTTACTTTTTGGTTATCAGTTATATTTAGATCTTGGACTTCTTAGAATGTTCTAGAAAAGCTAGATTTTGGTTGAGTGATGTAAGCATATTGTCACTTTCAAGAATATTCAGTTGTTTCTCTATTTTTATTTTCCTCAATCTTATATCTTATTGAATGCCACATCGAGAAAGAAAACGAAGAATTCTTATTTCACACACACACACACACACACACACACACACACACACGTGCAGTGGTAAGTGAATATTAGCAAACATTGCAAAAATCACTGGATTCACTTCGGAGAATAACATACAAATCATGAAAATTTTGCACAATTTGTTGTAAAATTCATATTTCATATCTAAAGTTTAATATACAAATTCAAATATTCTATTTGCACAAACTCATTTACAATAAATGACAAAGGCCCAATGTGATAATTAACATAAAAGACATTATCAGTATAATATAAAACAACATCATCAATTGACAGTTTGACTTCTACATGTATATACTATGAAAGCTAGTTCTTCCTAAATTCAAAACAGCTAGATATGAAGGAGGAACATATCTTCAAGACCGATTCAGATTATATATATTTTCCTGCTATCTTTGGCAGGTAATTTTATGACATCAAACAGTTTTTGAAAGAAACTTTCTCTTATTGTTTGGAGAGCATTACATTTTAATAAGAAGTGTGTCTCGTCTTCTATTAAATCGTTTTTACAAAAAGTACAAAATCTTAGATCAGGTGGAATGTTAAAATATCTTCCTCGTTCAATCATTAAGTCGTGTGCACTGAGTCTAATTTTTTGAAATTGGTGCTCTAGCGCACTTGTTTAGTTTGTCTACGTAGGGTGCACGTTGTCCTATAGTATGAATATTTCTATAAAAAGAGAGTTTTGGAGAGTTTAAAATAGCTGAATCTTGCTGACACTGGTCTTTAACTCTTTGTTTTATACTATTCAGCAAGTGTTTGAATGAACAATTTGTAGATGCTAGGAATGCAAATCCTAGCCCTTCAAGAATAGTTTTTATCTTATCAACCCAGGGATTTGTTTCTATAGTTTTATTATAAATCTTGTTAACAAGAGAATATTGTTGAGAAATTATATGGTCCAAATATTTTATACTTGAAAATAATATTTTACTTCTTAATGGTAGTCGAGCATGTTCTGCCAGACAAGCCTTATTATAGTTTATCAATTTTCCATCTGGATCTGGAATTGAGAACAAATGATCCAATCTTGAAATAATCAATGTTTTGATCAGTATAATCTTTCCTAATGGAAAAACGAACAATCCAGGGTCAACGGTAACATCGAAACACCAAAAACAAGGACACCACATGAGTACAGGACGGAAATTAAAACCGAAGACTCATATATAAATGAACAACACAATAAAAGCCATGGGTAAGATCAGGTGCACCGGTAGAGTAAGCCTCTCCTGCTTCTTATGAGACGCCCGCCGTGTTGAACATATCATTTGTAGTATAGAAGTCAAATAAGGAAGAGAAAAAAAAACTTACGCTGTAAAGGAAAAGATCTCTTGTCATATGGGAAACATAGATACTGTAACCGGAGTGCTAGATTCTGGCTCGTTCGTCACTGCGATGTAAAATCCGGATTCCAGAATATTGGAAATGATTAATTCTGTATATAAACAAAATGTTTATTTGTATCCCAAATACATCATAGTCATGAAATACACAAGACATTGTGGTGACCATGTTTACTTGTTACATAGTAATATAATAAAAACAACGGTAGCCAAATATTGAGCGTCTGCTCGTGTCAAATCCTAACGTTTGACTGTCCCGGTGACCCGGTGAGTGACGTTATTTATAGTTCCTAGGGGCAACGAGCCCGGCCGGGGAAACCGGTACGTGAAGCCAAACGTGAAGTGTCCCGGCGAGAATTTACGTGGCCGTACTCGTAAGAATTACTTAAGGAACTATAAATAATACTAACATTAACCTAAAATATCCCATATAAAACGTAGACAAGTAAACAAAGTGACCACCGTCACACTCCCCCTCTCTTAAGATCTAATGTGCCCTCACATTAGTCCCAAGAATTAGGAAGAAATTACAATATACAAAAATATAAATAACATTAAATACAAAAAAAACAATTATTTTTAAAGTCAGTTTCTGCAATGGATGAAATGCTGAAGTGATATTTAAAGTTCATTATAAAGGATATAGAAAAAAATGTCTAAAAAGTTCACAAATCCACAAAAGTACTCCAGTAGACATCAGCATATAAGTAAACATCAAATTGTAGTCCTCATTGGTAAGTCACGGTGTCCGAGCATAGTCGATCCTTCCAAAAAGTTGATCTCTTCACAGTGGCTACACATAGCATAAAATAGCTATATTATCCAAACTTGACATATTACAACGAAATACTGAGTGTCTGACAAAATGTCAGATATAAACCAAAACTGAGTAATGAGTACATGCATGTGTAGACGTGACGAATATTACTAGCAAAATGCTGGTTAAAAATCCTCTTTATACATTATTGCAACTCCAGTAGAACTCTACTCCGAAACGTAAAAAGTACTGAACAAAAGTTCAGTTTCAACATCCTAAGGCTTGTCAACACAGGAAACCCATGAGAAGATACAACTTCTCAAAACACAAGCTTTACCTAAGCTTAACACGTCCTATCCAATCACTGTACAACTTGTACCCCATGTATGTTTTATACATCACCGAAAGCACAATGCCCATGGTATTACTTAAAATGTATAAATAGACATAACTCGATATATGAATCCAAAACAAACTGATTGTTTGTTACAATTAGAAAATCACACGTAATTTGGGCATCATATAAAACAATTAAAAATCTGATTTCAAATCAACACTTGGAATTCAGTAATTCCCCAAACAATATCTACCAACGTGCAGACAACATACCCATGGTGAACCAATACAGGTCATAACAAATGTATAATGCAAAGACTGACCATTAGTCTATACCTATCCTCATGCCACTTATCTAGCACCTAAGGTATCTCCAACATGCCAATATACACCACCGAAAGCAGCTTCTCACGCTAGATACTGAGTGTCTTTACAACAAATAACTCCAGTAACAACTCCGAAAGGACAACATCCATGTGTATGACATCGTTTGTCATTTTAATCCATATTAAAAGTCACTAACCCATCCAACACCGTACAGCAAAATATCCATGCACTTGCAAAGCATATATTTTTTTAAACAGTTTACAACTTCACTGAAATAGATTCAGTCTACCAACTAATTTACTGAAATAAATTCAGTTTGAAAATCCAACATTTACCTAATTACTGAAATATGCGCTGAAATAACGTTTTCAGAACTGAAATAAATTCAGTATATACAATCCAGCTTACAACTAGCTCGGTGACATTGTTGACTAGACAAGTGTTAAATCTGGATGAAAACCACATTAAGTTGTTAGCATAGACTGTGCTATTATCCTTTTGTCTGACAGTATTTATTAAAAATTCCAGTATCGAACATCCTTGTATACATAAACATAGGCTACCGTAACGTAAACGAAAATAAAATTCATTCTATTTACAAATCAACAACTTAATTTTCAAAATATCCATATCCCGTTATGAGGAGAAAAGTTTTTCATAAAACGGTGACGTACGTCCTGGCATGAAACACTACCCTTAGTAAAATTTCCTGAGAATCCCTGCAACGTGCCCCTACATTCCTTTTTAACCACATGGTCAAATATGACGTCATTTACGTCAAATTGTAAATACTTGAAGCAGAACAACATGGCAGACATTTTAATCGATGTGGACAGTACCATACAAACTTGGTGCGTTTGTTTATTGTTGTTGTAAGTCTGATTAAAGGGACTTCCGCCTGTAAACAAACATACTGTTTGTTCTATCCACGGAACAGATGTTACGACATTCCTGACAACAGCACCATGGCTCGGACCAGAAATTCCGGAATTCAAAAACAATGGATGTATGAAATCAAACTTGGAAATATTACAATTACCATGACAAGAAGGTAGGAAAATATTTATTTCCTTTTTATTCCAAGTGTCACCAGATACACAAGAAACTGTATTGAACTGTACAACAATAAAGATGATCGTCAAACAAACAAAAATCCGTTTGATTTCCTGGCGCATGGTCGTTATAAATTAAATGAATAAAACATAATGAATATATTCATAATTCTGTAATAAATACAGATTTAAAATCCAACTGTTCCAAATATCCCGCGGACGAGCGCCCCAATGTAACCGGAGTGCTAGATTCTGGCTCGTTCGTCACTCCGATGTAAAATCCGGATTCCAGGATATTGGAAATGATTAATTCTGTATATAAACAAAACCCAAATACATCATAGTCATGTTTACTTGTTACATAGTAATATAATAAAAACAACGGTAGCCAAATATTGAGCGTCTGCTCGTTTCAAATCCTAACGTTTGACTGTCCCGGTGACCCGGTGAGTGACGTTATTTATAGTTCCTAGGGGCAACGAGCCCGCCCGGGGAAACCGGTACGTGAAGTCAAACGTGAAGTGTCCCGGCGAGAATTTACGTGGCCGTACTCGTAAGAATTACTTAAGGAACTATAAATAATACTAACATTAACCTAAAATATCCCATATAAAACGTAGACAAGTAAACAAAGTGACCACCGTCACAATACTAAAGCAGTCCAAAAGATCTTGATTTCGACCGTAAAACTTCCTTAGTGATGACTTCAAAATACAAAAAAATTCCCAAGTTGTGGATAACATAATACTTACGTAGCCTATTTGTAAGCAACCGAGCTCTATCAAGGTAGTCACAGTATCGAACACTAGCCCTTGAGTAGCGAATGAGTTGGGATAAGTAAACTCCGTATCCGGCGCTTTTGGAATGTTGCTGCAAAGAAAAGAGAAGTTGACTATTGGAAAAGTGAAGTCACTGCGTTTTTCATAAAGCCTGTTGTCAATTTCAAGATGAAGGTCAAGGAACGAGGCTGATGTGGAAGTATCTGTAGTATCCTTAAGTTCGAACTCTTTTGCATATATAAGATGAAGAAAATCACCAAAGCGAGGGTTGTTTAGTGATAAAATATCATCTATATAACGGACTCTGAAATTAATGGACGTGGCCAGTTTTTTACGTTTATTTTAAAGAAGCCATTCAATGAATTCAGTCTGATATGAGTGGAGAAACAGACGTATGTAAACGGCTTTTCAATTATTAACTGATAAGATGCCAGGACACCCTACAAATACTGAGAAGATTCCTACGAAAGTGAATTTCTTAATCACAACACCTTCTTTAGGAAGGTGAGAAAAATAGTTTTACTAGCAGAATAAGCTCATTGAGCTTACCGGCAGTTTAGCGGTGAACACTCAAAATTACGAATTTTCTAATTCATTTCATTTCAAGATAATGTTCTTTGAATTAGTAGTCATCTGTTTTCGGTTTTATTTGCATTACAAAAACAGGAAAACAATAAACACCTACAATGGCCATGAACTACAATCACATGCCACAATTTACAAGCAAACTTCAACAGAAAAACAAAAAAGAAAACAAGAGACAAACATAAATAACGATAGGAACTCGGGATAGCCGGACTTGGAGCCGGCACTAGCAAAAGCCAGTGGTAGGATTAAACCGGTTTATGGGTACCCAAACCTCCCCTTTCTCTATCCCGTTTCCCTATAGTATCATAAACATGCGAATAAAACCCGATGCAGGTAGACTACTAACTCTACGTCTGTCACTCCACTATTGGAAAACTGGACAGACAAGTGGGAGTTTGGGTACCAAAGAACCGGTTTAACCCTACCGTTAGCTCTTGGTAGTGCTAGCCGTACATACTCCGGACAGCCGGCCCTAGCAAGAGCTAACGGAAGGGTTAAATCTGAGTATCCGTAAGGTGTCATGGCATCTCATCAATTAAACAATAGAAACACCGTTTGCAGATGAAGAATGGAACAGAAAGTTAAGTGGACATAGTATAGTTTTAATTCAACACCTTTGTCATACCACAGTATTAGTTGTACATTCTCCGATGTTGTCGGTCGGTTTCGATAAAGTAATTTTAGTTTGGCATTAATATGGCAGTCTATTTGTTAATTGTCTTTGATTTGCAGCTGATAAGTAGTTATTCACTTAAACATTGGTGGGGGAAACAAACGAACAAACATATATCGAACCATGAAATAAGAAATATATGGAGATTTATCTCCTTGATGAATAAGCTTTATTTTGTTCTAATTATATGGCAAATAAACATGGAAAATATCTACTGGTAGTGATGTAGAATCAATTCTAATTAGAATTCGCATTGTCACCAGAAAACTAAACCGCAAAACTATATATATATCAAGTCATCTAAAATGTTTAAACTCTTTGCATTGTTTTTGCACTGCTTCGAACGGCTGATTCTTAAATTGTTCATGGCCATACTACGTACAGTAGTAAATACTGCTGGAAAATACAAAATACCCAAGTTTTATAATAAACAGTAAATTTTGTTATGCTGTACACGGGTTTCATGGAGTAAACTCTTTTCAGAAGCATTATAATCAAATAAAATGGAAACATCATAATCCAAAGCAAGTCAAAAAGAAGTACTCATAACTAAAAATGTCGAAATATAAGGATAACTCCAGTACCAAGGTCATCCATCGGGTGCCACATTCGGAATTAAGCTTCTACATTTTTAAGGTGGGGGGGACAAGACCCTTTTCTGTTTATGTATTTTGGGCATTTTTGTTGGTTGTTGAATAATTTGATGAAATAAATCGGTTCAAACTTTTTCGGCAATTTGATGTTTTCTGTTGTGTTGAATATGTACTTTTTGTTAACTGTTAAAATGGAAATAAAAATCAATGTTATCTCTCTCTTTTTGATTTTACCAAATAATCACATTATAGAAAAAAAAAAAAAAAAACATTTCGCCTGTTTTAATTAGAGACAGTTGTCGGTCAACAGTTTTTGAACTGTTGTCTGCTTCTATTTCGTCCAAGACGTCACACGTTTATCATTTCGTCACTGTCGTATGTTTACAATTGCAACGTACACATTATTTAATTTTTAAGTCTACACGTTTATAAATGTAGAAATTAATTATTATAATAATTGGGAAATTCCTTGAAAGAAGGAAGAGAATGTCAGTTGAAAAAAAATCACCTACAAACATGATCAAATCAAATTATTTTGACCGACATTATCTTGTTAAATTATAAATTAGGGAAAAATACACATTATGTTTTGGAAATTAAATTAGAGTTTTAATTGCACATCTGTGTATATAAATGAAGCCTGCATTAAATGTTAACTTCCGAAAACGCGAAAAGGTGAAAATGCGAAATCGAAGCCATGAATTGAAACTCATTTCCCGGTATTTTATTTCCTTTTCGCGTTTTTGTCTTTTCGATTTCGCGTTTTGACGTTCGTGATATCCTCTTCTCGATTTTTCGTTTTCTCTCTGTGAAAGGTGAAAGGGAAAACAAGAATTGGCCGCATCTGGCCACAAAAGCTAATATTATATAGGTGGCTCTCCTCCCCAAGTCAAATCTTTGTGGATTATTTGATCACCGATGGTGCACGGCTGGCGCCTTCATATCTCTGATGTTCAATTACCTTTCACCGGGAATATTACTACGTTTTTTGTTCATAAATCAAACAATCATCTATAAATTTATATAATATGCAAGGGTTTTGTGTCGTTAACGTTAATGTTTACAGCTTAAAATACGTGTACATTGTATTACGAATTTTATCGGGCCAAGTTTGCTTCACACATTTTGGGATTTCTGTCAGATTTTCAGAATCCTCGCGTTTTATCCATGTAAGCATTAGAATTTTTTGCCCATTGACCCCCTTATTTTTCCATATTTTCATTCTATACATCTGAATTTTGTGAGCATTCTGTTAAAAATTCATTTAATTCTATTCTGTTACATTCATTCATAGCCAAATCTTGCTAATGTTAATCCTATGAAAAATCAGAGGAGTTCAGTTTCCCGTCAAAATTTTCAATGACTTAAATCTAAAAACGAGATCATTATCCTATCATTTTTTTCCACTTAAAATACCTTTTTATAGATTTTCTAACTAAAAATCATTTTTATTTGAAATCCTATTTATCATCAAATGGAATTGCGAACCCCTTTAATTAACGCAGGAGCGAAGGTGATCAGTACGACTTGATTCCAAATTTATGAAAAAGAGTGATTTTTTATTTCAAGATAAAACGAAATTTAGAGTAAACACATACTATGAAAATTCCACTCGGTACATAACAATATTTTCAAGAAAAATCTGTAAGTTACCATGAAACAAGCGAATACATGTGCAAGAATTATTCTTTGAATATTTATAAACAATGTATATAATCCAGGCGCGGATCCAGGCAATTTTAAAAGAGGGGGGGGGTCCGAATAAAATTGAAATTAAACATGGCAGAGCGTAATTTTTTCGGGGATATTTCTTAGTAAAACACCAGGATATTCATTAAAAAAGAGTGGGGGGGGGGTTCCATCCCCTGAACACCCGTTGGATCCGCCAATGTAATCGGAGACATTCTTTATGTTTATAGATAATAGACATACTTTGGTGTTATTTTTGGATGATACAGGAACGTCACTCAGCTTTGGGCGTCATATAATCGTGTGGAAATATGCTAAATTAAATTAACAAGTCGTACTAATATACGACACCTGTACCGTTGTTAAGTGTGTCGTTTCATCATGCGTTTATATGTTTAATTAATTAAATTAACAATTCATACTTTTACCGTTTCTGTGTGCGTCATATTAACACTCTTGATTTGTAAAACATACAAGTCATACTTATAAAATAAGTTCCACGCCATTCATACTGAAGAATGACGGCCACTGATCAGAGGACACCCGTGTCTGCGCTCCGCAATGGTCATCACGATAAACATAGAAAGTAATGGGAAATATTGAGGTGCCTATAATAAATCTCTATTATTGAATTTACCATTAATTTCAAATCTTATTCAGTGTTACAGTCATATTCTATATACATTTAACTTTCTGGCGATATAAAAATTTTGGAAAAAAAATTATTTCCTTCTGGTGTCTCCAATTTTTCAAAGTTCAAGTTCAAAATTGACCAGTTTTGTAGTAGTAACTAACCAAAAATTATAAAAAAGGCAAAGGGGTAGTCTTCTTTAAAAAATCATAACTCTTTAAGTATTAAATTCACGCCCTATTAAGTGTTAGTATGAAATTCGCCATTAAATGACGCGTATTTTGATATTAAAAATTTTTATTTTTGTTAAGGATTTTTGGTGTCTCCGATTGTTTGAAAAAGACGCTTTTGTTGTATTCAAACTGGATTTGTAATGTGTCATAGAGAAATCAAGGATGTCATGGGTAAATCGACGAATGTATGAAATACATGTATGAAGAACAAAAAAGTTAGATCTACATTTCAGCTAGATTTCGTTTCATTTGCTAAATGTATAATTTTCATATAATTATTTAAGCTTCAAAAATATTTTCATAATTTTGATAATGATGCTGTACGTTTTGTTAACAAATGTGCATATTTTTTGTAATGTTTTTTATTAACAATACAGTAATATGCAGAATATTGTTTTTAAAATTCAGATGATTTTGTAACTAAAAAAGAATTATATACTAAAAAGCAAACAAACAAAGCAAATAAAACTTTTAAGGAGTTTTTTTTTTCGTGAATTATTTTTTCTGACATGAATTTAATAAAAATTTAAAAACAGTCAGTTAATTTCTCTGTAATGAATTAAATAATTATATCATAACATTATGACATTTGAAATAAAAATAAAAAATGATGTTTGATTATACAACAGAAAGATAACGACTTGATTTTTTTCTCACATATGTACTAATATTTACTTTTGCCATAGTTCGTGCTGTGACATTGTGTTATCTCATATTTGTCTTTAATATACATGATTTAGTCACTGGTCCGATAAGAATTTCGTTTTTCTTACTCAATAAGGTGATGTAAAAAAAAGGGGGAGCTTTGTGGTCGAAGTTCAATATCATTTTTATGATTAAGTAATCTGACTTTTTTTAAAGTGACTTATCAGCCTTACATTGGACATTTACATGAGTTGTCGGGTTGATGGAAAGTATGTGTTGTTTACTTTCTTCAATGCTCTATATACATGTACCTTAGTTTGATTATTTAAAGAAGTAACAAACAACATTCGAAGAGTACGAATTCTACATGCATTTGTGCAGTTAGTATAGCTTTCAACTGTATAGGCATGCATTAGTGGCTGTCAACATTACATACAGTAGGACATGTCATTTGTACCCGTTAGCGATGCTCTTCATGTAGTCAAGATCTGATTAATGTCATTGTTTCTGTCTATTTTCTTGCATATAGAAAATGAATATTAAAATCATTAGATGCTGCCAATATCTACAGGAAGTAAGGGATGTCAGTTGTACAGGTTTACTGAGGAATACTAATACTTGTAGTATATATAGGCAGTTTGGGCTTAAAATCGTCCAGGAAATAAGTGGGCTTAAAATCGTTCAGGAACTAAGTTCTGCTAATTGAAGTAATTTAAGATCTTTGGGCTATCGATTGATCAACTGTCAATGTCCAATCCATTTTGTTGTCCATGTATATCTTCGTAACTTTGCAGCATACTCATGATACTGCCAAATAAACAGGCAAGTAGGGGATGCCAATCATTGTAAGGTGAGAAGGGGTAAATGCTCAAAGTATGTATGACTCCGGTAGGACTCACTGCCAGTTGTAACTTGCTGTCAGTTGTCCTCATCAGTACTAATCGAAAAATGATCTCAAGAAGAAATTTCACATTTCATTTAAGCTTGCCAATAAATTAAGATAATTTTTTCAGGGTATACGTGAGGGTCAATTTTCAGTATATACTCGTATGCTATAGAAAGCTACTACATTATGAAACGCGGCTTAACGAGCTTGATTTCAATATGATTAGAGAAAGGCAGGAAAAGTTTCTATTTGTCCAATCATTGTGCCTATATTTAAGAAAAACGGTTCACTGTCTTGTATGAATAGGAATGAATTTTACTGGCAATGTCATATTCAGTGTGTCAATTTAGTAATAACCCAGTATGTCTATATTCTTTGTGAGATTGTAAGAGCACGTTGCCACTTTAATTGACGTTTGTTGACAATCCCGCACCCATGACAAATGAAGACATGGATGTAGCGTTGCTCGACAATTAGCAAAGAACTCCGCTGAAACCGGTGCTAGGGGCCGTCTTGAACTTACTCTGAGGTATGAGCAAAGCTCATTGTTGAAGGCCTCATGGTGACTTTAAGATGAAGAACAACAATAAAAGCGTTGTTCCTTTGCTTGTTTTTACCATGTATTTGTAGAGACTTTGTCTCATGTGCATTTACTCCATATCCTTTTATTTTCTGCAAATGACGGTTTTTCCAGTGCTGAATACTTATTTTTAAATAAAATTTTCTAAAATTGAAATAGCTATTTTCCAAATAAAATCGGCCGGCATGACGTATTAATATATCAGGTCTTTTAAACTTAATATCAAACAAAAAAAATGTTGTTTTTTATTTACCAAAAACTCTTTTCAAAACCAGTTTTCGTTTCTTCCTTATACGTTAATTTATATATTTATTACATTTATTGTCTTTGTTTTTACTTCAAAAATCGTTGAAATTTAATTTTTTATTAAATTTATTAAATTTTTTTCTTCGTTTGTCAATACATAGACTTATAATACATGTGGTCAGTCTAAAATCTCTGCGCTTATCTTATCTAAATACATATATCATCTAAACCTTATCGAACGAGTTTTTTCTTCTGATAGAGGCAATCAATTAACATTATGCATCATGTCATGTTATCTCCTCTCTTCGTCTGGTTGCTGATAAGATTAAAGATTATCGGGAAGCAGTTTTAACAGTAAAATTTTTCGCGTTTGGGTTATCTCGCATGGATTTGGCCACCATTCTTGCACATGTACCGTTTCCTTTGGCACCTCGCGCAAAAATATTGTTAATACGTATACCTTAAGGATGTAGTAAGGTGAAATAAAATAAATCTACGATTTTAAATTGCTACCATAAATTGAAAGAGCATTGGTAAAGGAATAAAATCGGCTAAAAATATTGATAGGTTATGGACCTTGTTTTCGAGATATTTCACATTTTAAAAATTGGCGGGAAAAGACTCTTGGACTTTTACCTTAGTATAAGATTGAAACATTACTGATTTCTTTCACATTGAAGTAAAATCTACAATCTAGTGAAATTTTGCTTACTGACCTTAAATGACCTACTGAATCCTTTAATGACTAGAAAATTGGGTGTAATGGGGCAAAAAATCACATAGAAATAATGGGTAAAAGCCGAGAAATCTGAATGACATTAGGAATTTCAAAAACCTCACCTTACTACATCTTTAAATCAACAAATGAAATTATACAATCGTATGAAATAACAAAATACCGAAAATATCGGTAACAGAAATAATTATTCGCCGCCAGGAGGCGGCGAATATATTTGATACGATATTTTGAAACTTCAGTGGAGGAGCACGTGACCAGGAGCAGTTGTTTGTTTTCCATAAGAATCGATCTAATGTGTCCTAATCTTTTACAATGAAGATACCTTTTCAATAAGATAGGAAATATTTTTAAATTATTTATTCAAGAAAATTGTTTACAAAATTATTAATTTAATTTTCATTAATATTATAACTAATGTGAAAGGGAAATCAATAAGACAAGGGAGACGGGTTATGCTTGCTTAATTTTTCTGTTACACGTCCGGAGGAGTGTGTCTGGATATCATGATGCAGATGCATGATTACCTTAATTGGAATGGTTTTCAAGTTGGGGGTTGCATATTGTTTCCAATTATTATTGTTATTTTTACTATTAATTTTTGGTTGTTCATAAAAAAAATAATAAAAAAATGATAAATACATAAAGCGAGAACCAGCGTATCCGGCGCAATCTTTTTACCGAACACGTGTGCCTCAGATATGGGTTAATTGATATAGGTCAACATTAGTGAGAGTGAAAACAAAAGAAAATCTGTCGAAGTGGGTCAAGATAGCGTGCTTTGGATCCCGATCATTTTAACAAAAATAAAATCATAAAAATGGAACAATTAATAAAATGAATTAAAGCCAAACAATAACAATAATGACCTTCATACCATCAAGTATAAACACGGGTCAAATTGCTTGACTGCTGTGTAATGATTACTGTTACAGCTGTACTAGTTCTACACTATAAATTATCTCAAATGCCTAAAATCTAAATTACTCTATTGGCAATTAGAGTGGGGCGCTCATTTTCGCCGCAAAAATAACACTTTTCCTTCTCCATACAACTGGGTATCAATGTCACTTTTAATTTTATATAAGTTTTAGCAATTCAACTATCTAAAAGACATATTTATATCAGAAATTGTCATCAATGTTCCAAAATTGTGTTCTAGAATTAAAGGCAAACATGCCGTGAAAAGCACCTTTTCCCTGGCCATGGTGGACGCATTTTCGCCGTTTTTTTAAATTGCAAAATTTTAGCTACTAAGATCTCAAAGTAAGTCACGGTTTTCAAAACTGAAGTAAAAATAGTTTCACGAAACATTTTGAAAACGAAAAAGTCATATTTTATTTTTCAAATTGAATGCGCATGCGCAAAAACCATATCATTATCTTCCACTCCGGGTAATAAAATTTAACTTTTTATGACGATTCAGTGTGATATTTTATCGTCAAATGATTAAATATATCTGAAGACTAACACTTAAATATATTGTTAAATATCATCAGGAGAAATAATCCCAAGTAATTTTAGAAAAAGGTCAAAGGTCAAGTTCCCAGTGACAACAATAGATTTGAAATTGAAGACAATTTTGGGTTCCGGACAATAACTCAAAAAGTTTACATTTAATTAAGATGAAACTTAGATTTATTGTTGGTACGTGATTGAAAGGGAAAAATATTGATCGTGTAGGAAGCAGTTCAAAGGTCAAGGTCAAAGTTAACGGTAAATTTGAAAAAAACGTGTTTCAGGACGATAGAACCTCCACGAGTTTACATGTAATTCACATGAAACTTAGAAACAAAATAAGGTACTTAGAAAGAAAGAGCTCTGTATATTTTGGAGAATGTAAGACACAGTGACCGAAATAGATTCAACAAGAGGCTCTCAGGAGCCAATATTGCTCATGTTGACCATGATGGCTGACATACAGATATGAATGGCATTTCAAATAGGGTCCAATGTTAAACTATGTATTTTTCTCAGGCGTCCAATTTGGACCACCCAAGGACTATTATGACCAAGTTTGGTTCAAAATAGCCAAGTTGTTTCAGAGGAAAAGATGTCATTATTATTATTTATGATTATTTATCTTAAAATGGTACTATTTCATAATTATCTCTAAGGTATGAGTTGAATATCTTATAAACATGACTTATTAACTCATAATTATAAGTTTCTTTCTCGTATTATGAAATAATATCTCATACTTATGATAAAGTCATCTCATAATTATGACTAATTTTAATTGTTCAAGAATTAGAGAAGTACCATGGATATTAATGATTTTGAAAATGAGATTAACCAATCAGCCCCTAAACAGATCTCTCAAAACCTTATGACCACATTTGCATCACTGACCACTGACGGGTACTCACAGTATATATTGCAGGACATGATTACTATTCCGGAGCACTTGATATCGCCGTTTTTGAGAGTTCACACTGTAAATGCTTTAATTTTGATTGGTGTTCGTGTGTTTGTTGGTTCGTCGTGTCATTCGTATTCTGGTATTCTCGAGTTTGCCTTGTCTCTGAACCGATTTATAGCAATCTTGTGCTTGCACCTTCGGTTTTGTGCTGCCATTGTTTTGTCTTTATCAACGTTAGTCTACTAGTTGAAACGGGTTGCTTTTCATTACGTACTCGTCAAAAGTTTAAGTTACAGAGACAATTAGAATGACAATGCCCATTTTACCATATTCGCCTGCTGTACTAACATAACCTGACTAAACAAAACAAAAATAGCTAGTATAAAATTGTACATTTCATCCATCAAAATTCGTGTTACAAGATCAGCGAGTCCCGAACAGGTTGTATCATGTTTCACTGTGGGAACTAGATGTGTGGTCATTACATTGTTTCAAGAAACACAAAGCTATATGGTGAATGAAAGGATATGGAGTAAATGCACATGAGACAACATTTCATCAAGTAAAACAGTCATTGTGTGCCAATACGACGCTGGATAATGCGACATGTTTAAAAAAACAAAAAAAACAAAAACAAAATAATCCACAAAAAAAAAACCCCAAAAAAACAAAAAAGGTTATATCTATAATTACTCGAAATTTCAGAAAGTCTTCAAGCAAAAATTAAGTTAGCACATACAAAGAGGACACCAGAAATACTATGGCCAGGAGAAAAACTAAATGGTCTAAAGTAATCATGAAACCCCCCAAAAAATGACAACAAGAGTCTCTCAAGAAACTGTACCGCTCTCCTGGACCCAAGCCTTCAGATCGATCAATTCTGCAAGTCATACGGTCATCTTAGAGGAAAAGGTATTTTGATGCATTTCCAAAATGGTCCTATGCCTAATTAACTTTGTTCCTTTGCTGTTGACCATTTTGAATACGGAACAGACATGAAAATCACAAAACTTCGAAGGGAACTACTTAAGGATTGTTATGATCAAATTTTGGTAAAATTGTATATGCCGTTTCAGAGAAATTCTTAGGAAGCATTTCCAATAGTCTCCTATGTTAAACTACGTTTGCTGCTTGTAGCCAAAATGTCCCTTATTTGTTCGGCGACCAATATACAGAAATCGCAAATTTTGAAGGGGCCATTTGAGAATTATTATGCTAAAATTCTGTTGAAATTTTTCAAGCGGTTTCAGGCTTGATAACCTTTGAATTGATATCCCAAAGGGCCATATATTAAATTATGTACCTAGCTGGCGACCTTCTTGGATCAGCTACAATCATAAAAAACATTAACTTTGAAGGGTACCTCCTAAGGACTATTATGATCGTATTTGATTATGATTGTTCATGCATTTTCAAGGAAAAAGAATCCGATGGTTTTCTATTTGTCAGAAAGGGAATTTTACGCATAACAAAGTTAAAGGCACATTTCCCTTATGAGGGAACCAGGATTATTGTGTTGTTTACTAGTGCACTTACCTCGAGACATTTTCTGCAAGAAATCTAAACCGTTTATGTATTTAAAAGTCTTAACCATTTCATTGGAAAAATAATGCCGATGTCTTATCTACACCGTTAACTCTACAGATGGAAATTGTTCAATAATCGGAGACGAACTAAACAAAAATGTGGTCCCTAAGTAGGAGGGATAATGGATCTTCCTCATTATACTTTCTTTGTTGAATAGCCTTGTTTTACCATGTATTTGTACGCACTTTCTTTCATGTGCATTTTATTAGTTCCATACCCTCTCATTGTTTATTTCGA
Organism: Modiolus philippinarum; assembly: GCA_002080025.1. Classification (NCBI taxonomy): domain Eukaryota; kingdom Metazoa; phylum Mollusca; class Bivalvia; order Mytilida; family Modiolidae; genus Modiolus; species Modiolus philippinarum. Next base: position 5,580 of record MJUU01048603.1, on the reverse strand, counting down.
GATTTCCATAAAAGACCCTTTTGAAACTTATATCTATCCAGTTCTCTCATTCAATTTTCCATGATGATATATATTGGATAGAAAGTCACTCCTCGTTTGAAATACGCCTTCGAAGATTATTCTGTTTTCTGACGATTTTATTCAAAGATAGATATACGTACACACAATATCGATTTTGTCAACATTGTTTAATATTTAATTTCTAGTATTCAACAAATGAAAAAAATAGCCAACCACCAATGAGGCAAAAAATATGCATTGTTCCCGGAGTTTAGGAGAAGCTGTGGTTCATTTCTGCCTTTAAAATTACAAAAGGGTTCATATAGAGCTATCTTAGTGTTCAGCGAAGTTCAGTAAAATGTATTTTCCAGGGGCGATTTCCAGCACACATCATGACCATATTTGAAGCCAATGGGGAGCTCTTTTTTTATAAAAAAAATATACGATTAACTTTATTAAACAATGAGAAATGCACATTATGCATTATACCTAAAGCAAAACTGACGGGGGACCCGCTATTTCAAATAACACCTAAGCAATACACATAAAACGTTTCTACATTCAGGAGTTGTAACCAAATAATGAAATTTGTAAAGAAATCATCCACAGAACAGTAAAAACACAAAATAAAATTTAATCTTTAAAATATCTTTAAATTAAAAAACCTTGATTTGACTTATGTTTTACAATTTTCAAACCATCGAACTTGTCCATTCAAATCCAATAAATAAAAGTGCATTTAGTAAATCAACTGAATGCAAACCATCAGTCATTGCCATAAAAAAAGTCGGAATGTTTCTTTTTGGAAAATGTGATAAACAGAATACACAGATTTTACAGAAAAGGTAACCATTATTTATTTTTTCTTATTATTTTTTTTAGATTCACAATGACTTTTAAATAAATACATAAAAGAAGAAATTTTATTCATAATCTGGTAGGTTTTTTTGCTAATGAAGTATTTAATACCTACGAAAGCCGGAAGGGGACTTCCGAGTTCCGACTTCCGACTTCTTACTTCTTACTTCTAACTTCTTACTTCTTACTTCCGAGTTCCGACTTCTTACTTCTTATTTCTAACTTCTTACTTCTTAGTTCGATGTTGCAATTCGGAAAGGTAGTCTTTCCGAATTTCAACATCGACTTTGGCATTTACTTTGACTAAAGGTTTCATAGTTTATGACTAATGGCGAAAGCAATAAAAATGATAGACTGAATGGCGTTTAGCGTCCTACTTTCAATATTTCAGCCAAAACCCCAGACGAGAACAGGTTTATAAAAACATGATTTATTTCGGAAAAGGAAAAACACTGAGAGGGGAGAATTCTGATTGCCACTGGTAAAAGAGTATTAAGGGGGAATGAGCCTTGCAACCGGATATCTTCAGACTACAGGACTGTTGCAAGGAATCTCAAACGTGAACGGTCTTGCATTTTATGTGTAATAAGCGATGTATTTTATTTGTATTATGTCTTCGACTTAGCATTAGCACACACCCTTAAAATTTGTTGAGTAATACTCTTTTACACCCCTTGAAGACGATTTAGATTGTATTGTAAAGCTCTTTTAATTTAGGCAGGTATGATAACAAAGTTAGAAAGGATGCTTGGGAACGTACACGCTTGCTGGATTTAAACACATACCACTGTCAGACATTGTAGTGTTAAGTCAACTGCTGTAATCATACCTTTAAAAGAAACTACATTTATTTTAGAATTAGCATGAACCGAAGTCCACAAACTCTGTCAGAGTCTTATTTGAAGATTTCCTACTTCACTTTATCTTGAAGCACGTATTCATTAAAATTATAGGAAGTGCGCAGATGGAACTCAAACGATGTAATTAACAGTCAACCCTAGTATTTTTGGATTGTTTTGTTTTGTTTATTTTTGTTTATATTTTTTTTCTTGGTTTGTTTTTGTTTTGTTTTTTGTTTTTGTTTTTAGTTTTTTTTATATTTATTTTGACAGTTTCGTACTTCTGGGCATAAGGTATGTATAATTTTTCACATTCTCTATACAATTTTCTCAATTCAGCCGTAAAATCTTTTCCATCCTGGAATATAAAGACCTGCAATTATTCATAATGACACCATAATGAAGGTATAATCATCACAGTTTGGTGCTCATTCCATGCTCTACATGCTGTCATAGATCTTCCAAATTGTTTCTCACTTCTTACTTCTAACTTCTTACTTCTTACTTCTAACTTCTAACTTCTAACTTCTTACTTCTTACTTCTTACTTCTAACTTCTTACTTCTAACTTCTTACTTCTTACTTCTAACGTCTAACTTCTTACATCTAACTTCTTACTTCTTACTTCTAACTCCTTACTTCTTACTTCTAACTTCTAACTTCTTACCTCTAACTTCTTACTTCTTACTTCTAACTTCTTACTTCTTACTTCTAACTTCTAACTTCTTACTTCTTACTTCTAACTTCTTACTTCTAACTTCTTACTTCTTACTTCTAACTTCTTACTTCTTACTTCTTACTTCTAACTTCTAACTTCTTACTTCTAACTTCTTACTTCCAAGTTGCAACCTGGACAGGCAAAGGACATTCAACCCGGTATTTAATAATATCAATACTTTGATTATAAGTAAGACTCTTCAATATATTGATCCTAGCATAATAGACATGTTACAAAAGGTATTATGTTTACGATTATGTCCACATTTATGTCTAAAATGACCGATTTAAAGAGGGGTAGTCTCAAAACATCTATTGTACATCATATAATTCCTTGTTTTGAATGTGCAGCTCACAAATGTGTTGCACTTTCAGAATGCAATAAATTGTGTTAGAAGCACTTTACCCATGCAGATTACACATTTTTCTTTCTTTAGTTAGACTAGATCAATACTTTAACTTTTTTTAACATAGACTCATTGTAGTTTGTCACAAGTTTGTTTCGCATTTTAAAGTCCTTCAGATTAGGTACAAAATAAATGTATTTTAATGACATGTAATTTGTTGCCCATATAAGCCACTACCCTTAACGAGAACCACACACTGAAGAATGAAACAGTTGTCTGATGTACGGTCGGCTCGAATAGTTAGTATGTCTGGTGATCCGTTAATCTTTTTATTTTAATTTTCACCTGTTACCAAATAAATTGTGTTATTGTGATAGTTTTAAATGGTATTTCTTGTTTGAAAGCTTGCTGCGCCTCCGTCTTTTGTCAATCAACTTCTTGTAACTTAAGCATATACTTTCAATCAATTATATTGACCTGACAAGACCATGAGCCAATTAATAATGAAAATCAATGTATAGTCCATGCAACATATGGAAAACAACAATAAAAGAGTTGTTCCATTGCTTGGTTTAATCATGTATTTGTAAAGATTATGTCTCATGAGCATTTACTCCTTACCCTTTCATTGTTAATATCTTTTTGAAAACTTTCTTAATTACGTGTAATTTATATAATTCAATGAAAAATTTACTTGGTTGTAAATAAATATCCATAAATTTAAAATAAAAATATATCAAGATATACTTTAAACGGATCCGAATTACACATGCACGAGAGCACTTGGTCAAATTGTAAATCTTCGACAGATCCATTAAGAAAAAAATTATTTAGTTAGTTTTAAAGGCAGGAGAGAAATATACGTCTTTTGGTAATTGTTTTTTTTAACCTTTTTCTGAATGAGGAAACACACAAGACATGAAATGATAAGAATTATAGGCAGTCAAATTCACAATGGAAATTAATGTGTCTTATACAAATTAATCGCCTTATGCCTATATGTTATGGTTTTGCAGCTATATTTTTAATCACATGTGCTTCGGGTTATTGACTGCCCCTAAACATGAATGAAATACACAAATTATTCTATATATTGTAGTCGCATACACAATGGCTTCATTCTAAATTTTTTTGATAAAAAAGATAGAGTCACCAAACATGGTCCAGCAATACAAGCAAGTCTTTTTTATTACGAGTCCTGGACAAGGGTTTGACTTTGGAAGAGAGTGTAATATTGAAGAAAAAAAATCCAAATCTATTCAATTAGGTCAACAATTCTAAATAAAAAAGACACCAGGTACGTCAATATCCCCGCAGCGAAAAAGGAAAGTACAAATAACTGAAATAAAGGAAT